>CAJUYI010005505.1:0-15608 GCA_910591695.1 Galerucella pusilla
ATTTCAGGTAGGAGCGCAAAACGGTCGGGCGCAAAGTGGCCGACACCACTGTTTTTAACTTCAATCTATGGTGCTAACGAATAGACCTTTCCATCATTTTGTCTTTTTTGTATACAGATTCGACAAATAATTACGATCCGTATAGCCATTCTGTGATTGAAAAGTGGAACCTATATAATAACAGAAAGACAATGTCTGGATAAGTTGGCGTTCTGTGAATATTACTAAGTACATTTAGATTTGTTTAGAAAGTTTGAATAATAGTAATGATAATTTTCCAATTCATTTTATTAATGTAATCTAATACTGACATAAAACCACAAAGACATTTTGCAACTAAAAGAGTAGTGAAATTGGTTGATAAAGCACGGCACAAAGAAAATTTAGTTAAAACCCATAGACAACGAACTTACGTCTTCCAAATATATCACAAACAACTCCAAAAAATAAACCACTCGCTATCATCCCTAAAAATTGATGGGTTGGAGAGACGTTAATGAGTGTAGGGACTTTTTAATTCAAAATAGTGTGAAGAATCATATCGTTACTCGTCACTATGCTCTGTTTTTTTCTAAGTGAGTTACTACATTGAAATCATATTTTGTTGAATACTCACCTCCGAATGAAGCCACAGTTAATAAACCTTTTTGATCCCGAACTATGTTGAGGATCACACTGAACTTCAGGTGAAACAAAGCCATATATTCATACGCTTGTGTGAATGAAGCTGGAATTAGAAAAAATAATAAACGAACATTAAATTTTCCAAATCCCGCAGCTAAAATGGCTTCTTCAAAAGCTGCTTTGTCTAAAACAATAATTAGTTGTTTGATTATTATTAAGACATAAAAAAACTGCGAAATAGTTCTAAAAACCTTCTTAACAAGCTACTTACGTTGAGGAATTAGACTTTTTTTCTGATCATTGATCTCATTTTCTTGTTCACTTATAGAAAAACGTTTTTTATCTCGCTGCTTCCTTAAATAACGTAGAATATAGAATTTTCTTACTCTGATAGCTTCTGCTTCTTATGACAATTAAATAATGCTATTTTAATGCAAGCTCGGCTATTATTAACTTTTTCTGGATTGTTAATTTCTATATATATTTCTATATATCTATATATATCACTCCCAAGTAATAAGAAAAATGATATATGAAATTATTCAAAAAAATATTATTCATAGTTCTACTCAGATATCTAAGGTTTTTAATCTAAAATTGAATGAACTGGAATTTTTAACAAAAGTGATTAGTAAATTATTTTTTACTAAGCAAATATTTTAATATTAAATATTCATTACTTAACTTTTTTCATCTTTATCTAGCTGTCAGAATATTTTACTTACTAAAGCACTCGAAAACTAATTATTTTCTTATAAATAATGAAAATTAGTTGAACATATTTTATATTGAAAGCCTGTGCATGAGCCACTGTCATGTGCCTATTGATTGAAAATATATAGTACCCATTTCTCATTGTTATTGAATATATCAAAGATTGTTATCGAGTTTTATTGATTTGGGCTCTATCCTGTTCAGACATTTCAATATCCTGTTACAAGTTTCTGTAGCTTATTCACTATTATTTGAATATCATTAGTATGACTGATGAATTTCCTATCCAATGAATCATTTTTATTTTCTAACCTCACTTACCTGACAGGTGAACCGCGAACTGCCAAAAGAGCTAGCAGCTAATAAAACAAAACAGCATGAACTCGATATTTATGAACGGCTGTAATTGTACTGCCATCAGAATTTGATAGCATAACAGCGACATCACCTTTTTAAGGATTCCAGTTTTTATTCAGAGCTTTACAAAGGTTATTACCTTTACTCTTCACTTCAAAGAATGTGTACTTTTTTTCCAGTATCTGCACGTTCCCAACAGTATATTTACTGTGAGTAGTACAAATGGTAAATGATAATATCGATTACTGGTTGAATTCAATGTTAACATAAGTGACTCTTACAATCTTTTGGTTTAATATTTACTTGCAAAATGCTGGAAGTGGCCGCAAGTGAGATAAATGCAGATTTCTGTCGTATCTTGCATCTGCTAAAAGATAATTCCAAGTACAGTGAATTAAATAATTAATGCTGCTTTGGGACGAAAAACAGGTGGGAAATTAAATTTTTCAAGTTAATTTGTTTGAAAAAATGTTTTATTAATTCTTCCGTCTAAAATTCAGTGAGGTAACTATTTATTTTATGTATAATTATTGATAGTTTGACATACCTCCATGTTTTATAGATTGAACCAGGTTATAATCTGGATCACTTGAGAAAAACATACAGACGTCATACTCAACGAAGACCAATGAGATGTTTATATGTTAAAGTGATATACACGGTACCTGATTGATGACGCTGAGTGTTTTTCTTATTTGATTCGTAGATACTGTTTTATTAGCCACAGCGTCATTGTCATTGTTTCAGAGAATTCTGTCCCATTTCGATATTGCCCTGCTCTAGTTGTGGACCTCTTTTAACAGACGTGAATTTTTGTAACTGGGTTTTATCTTTAGTCCGGTCTAGGTCCATTGAAAAGTTACATTTGGGGTTGCGTTTTTTAGAGGACGCAATTTTATTTTTTTGATATGTAGGGGGGGTCAGTGTAAAGCTAAAACCAAGTTTGTGGGGTCGCCACCCTTGTCCCACGGCCGCCATCTCGAAAATAGGGGTTGAAATGGTTTTTACGATATATCTCTCAAACTATTTATTTGATTGAAAAAAATTGTGTACATTTTTTGTTGCAAATTAAATTCTCTACAACTTTGGTCTGGTAACTTTTTGTCGTAGAACTATAAATAAAAAAGTTATAAGCAAAAATCTTCAGAAATTCAAGAAAAAAATTTATATTTTTCAATGTAACTTTTTTTTTATCATTGTACGTAAAAATGATATCTCACCATTTTTGTAGATCGTTTTTTGAGGAACAACTTTTATTCGCATCATTTTTTCATTAAGTCAATAGCTAAGGTTTTACAGCGCTCCGAAGTTAGTAAGTAGTATTTTTAAGTACTCTTAACTATACCTATATTATACGTGGGTACTAATAATATGTCATCAGTTATTGTTTTTTTTAATTTTTTTTTATTTTGTTACTATAACTTATTTAATTACAAATTTTGTAATATTATTAATAATTAATTATTGACTCTTTTCCCCACCACCCACGAGGTAGAGACTAGAGGCGCGTTTTTTTTACGTGGTATCCCCAATAGGCATAATCCACCATGATTTTCTAAATTAGAACTACTCTGTCCTCAGTCGTTTCGATGGACCAGGCTGCGGCTCAGCATCTGATCGGCTTTCTGAATTAAATACCAGTGGGAGACCTGGAGAAGGAAGGGGTGTTAATGTTGGCGGCTCATCATCAAAGTCATTTTTATTTATTAATTCTGAGAGTTTCATTACGTTGCTGCAAGTTTATCCAGAACAATGGAAGCAATTTGCAGAACATTTCAGTCCTGCTTTTCGACATCCACACATCGCTCCACAGTTTCCTTTGCATTTGCAAAAGATAAATTTTAGAAGCTCAGGGGGTGCTGGAGGTTTAGAGTTCTGCACTGGCATTAATAACTTGCCACATTTTTTCCAGCCCCAGTCTTCAGGATCATTATAATTACCAAGCAACGACTGGACCTGATGGTAGACTCGGAAAGTATGAAAGCGAGCTGTGTCTTGTGTTGGAGGAAGTTAAGATAAGTTAAATGTACTTTTTGTCACTGCCTTGGTGAATTGTTTGTATCTTAGGCTGTCAAGATAATTATCATCTTTATTACCACCGTATAAAGAGATAAAAAAACGTTCACCAATTACAGTGAGCGAAGCAGGGTCAACTCTCTTGTTGAGAAACAAAGCCGTTCCACTTGCAAACTCTAAATGTTTCTCCAGGGTTTTCACAAATTTCATTTTACCGATATTGTAAGGAGCTGAAGTTGTGTCACATCCGGAAAAAGCATGAAGAAACAGCAAGTTATCCGCAATGACATCTCCGTACATAGAACCGTACATCAGATTTAAAATTATTTTAAAAATCAATAATTGTTAAATCCTGTTATGGAGTGAAAAAGAGTCAATAAATAATTTTTTATAATATTGCAAAATTTATATTAAAAAAAAATTATATTAACAAAATGAAAAAAAACAATAACTGATGACATATTATTAGTACACACGTATAATATAGGTATAGTTAAGAGTACTCAAAAATAGTACTCACTTCGGAGCGCTGTAAAACCTTAGCGAATAAAATTTGTTCCTCAAAAAACGATCTACAGAAATGGTCGGATATCATTTTTTCGTGAAATGATAAAAAAAAGTTACATCGAAAAATATAAATTTTTTCTCGAATTTCTGAAGATTTTCGCTTATAACTTTTTTATTTATAGTTCTACGACAAAAAGTTGCTGGATCAAAGTTGTAGATAATTTAATTTGCAACAAAAAATGTTGACAATATTTTTTTATCAAATAAATAGTTTGAGAGATATATCGTAAAAACCATTTCAGCCCCTATTTTCAAGATGGCGGCCGTGGGACAAGGGTTGCGACCCCACAAACTTGTTTTTAGCTTTACACTGACCCCCCCCTACACATTAAAAAAATAAAATTGCGTCCTCTAAAAAACGCAAGGTAAGGCCCTAAAAAATGTAACATTTCAATAAGAGGCGCCAGTCGAAGGTAGGTATGAGATAGGTAAATAGGTAGCCAGATAGTGTAAATAATACGGCACTCAATAATGTCTATACTGCCATATGCCCATAGTTATAAACTAGATATTTCTTTGTAAATGTTACTGTGTAACCAAGAACCCAGAGATATATTAATATGGGTGGAAAAATTGTGTATAAAGATTTACATGTTGTGGTTTTTTCACAAAAACAATGAACTATCATGGTGTGTATGTGAAATAACACTTTCTGACTACCTACTTTTGTTTCCTATACCTACTTTTGACACGCTCCGTTAGATTACACCAATAGGATACATCGCAACGTGGAGGTATGTGAAACTATCAATTTTAGGTGAAATTATTTCCATCCTATCCATATGCTTTTCTTGTTATAGGTTGGGCAAGCTTCGGCCAAGTATTGAATAACTTCTATTTTTCTATGTCAGTTTATTGTAAAGCTTTGTTTTCAGTGTCTGGATACAAAAGCATCAGAAGCGGCAAGGCTGTAAAAATAAAATAAAAACTTAATACAAACATTATGTATGTTGCTTGGAACGAGCTCTCGTCGTCATAAAATTATCTCTATTAACAATGTCTCGATGATATTACTGAACAGGCATGTTGACTGATTTTACGATGTTCTCACGTACTTATATACTTAATCTACAATAAATGTTATCTCTGTAAGAAAAAAAGCTTTTAAGGGTAAAATTCAATTTTAATAAACATATTTCAAATTATACCCCAAAACGCTAGAATAGTAATGGCGTCTGTCTATGACATCATCAATTCGTAAATACCATTTATAGGTGATCTGTGTCGATCTATGTTCTATGATCTATGATCTATGATCTATGATCTACGATCTATTATCTATGATCTATGATCTTTGTCCTGTGGTAAAGTCGTCAAAGACAGATATTTCTCTATGAGTCAAACTTCGAACACTTGACACACGAACCAAGCAAAGCCAACAAACAACAAAGTAAATTCAAAGCAGATGTTCGGATCAAAGATATTTGCGAAATTACGACGTCACTCTCTTCTGATTGGTGTTTGGGATAAGATGGCGGATGGTTGAATTTTGTGCTAAATTTTGTACTAAAAAATGATTGTAATCGCACATGTAAAATAAAAAATAAGTGATTTCTTCAGAATCTCTCTATCTTATATAATTATATCAAATAAATATTTTAGTGATTCTTAGTGACTGTCATCATGCCTTATGGGTCACTTCATGAAAGCACTAACTGATATAAAAGTGTCAAGCAACTTCAACGTACCTCCACACAATACAGCAGACACCGCAAACGGAGTTACACAACCCATTTTAATAAATGTTGCAAAAAGTGTATTTGCCGACAACGATCCAAGTCTAGCAGCTATTAAATGGAATGACAGAGCCAAAGTTCTGAAAAGAAAATATTAGTATAATTAGAATTCACTCAAGATTACTCCTTGTCGGTTTGGGTACAATTTTCAGTGTCCCCTGTATAATCGATTAGCAAGTTTGGTCTTGGGAAAAAGCCTTGAAACTTCAAGACGAAAATGGCTTTTATTCAAAATAATGAAGCCTACATGTGTCGTGAGCTACTGGTCTATGATGCTATTATTGGGCTGTATCTCGAAAACAAGAGATATAAGTAAGTGAAGTCATTTTAGAATTTACAGCGTTTGTGCGTTGAATTTAAATATTTCAAAACATTAAAAAACACGAATACCTGAAAAGTAATGTTACATAAAGTATGTGATTTACTGGGAAAATCAGGGGTTCGTACGGAAGACTTGGGTCTTGTGTTCCTTTATAATGACTATCTGTTGATTGATTGAAAATTGGAATGATGAAATGATGATTTGCAATTGAAATGGTAAAATTTTAGCTCACCTAAAATGGGTTACGAAGATTTCCAAACTTATTGTCACAACCATTACAGCAGCAAGATCCAGTGATGGTATATAAATTGCTAATAGTGTTGTAAGCAGAGCTAAATTTGGTGAAAAGTATATACAAACTGCGCAAATACATGCTATAGTCGCTAGTATCGCTGAAAAATTATAAAAATGTGAAGTTATTATTTTGAGTATTGATAATAATACTACTATCAACTAATAGGAGTGATAAAGTTTAAGCTGGCGAAGCAAAGCAGAAAATGGAAATTGCAGACAATTGAAACAACGATGCAGATTATTTTAACGGTAACGAGTTGTACTTAACACTTGAGTACACTAATAAACCAAAAGTATCTTCCAAGCGGAAATTAACACCATAAAAAAGTGCGCCTAGCTCAATATTATTGATAAAGGATACAGAAGGCAAAGAAGTTTCATGATATAGGATAGTCATGCAGCCATTAAAACACTAAGTTTTTGTGTAATCAGTTCCAAAATGGTGCCGGAATGCCTAAGCAAATTCAATGATCTAGGCAAGAACAATATAGTCACCTAACTGTGGATTCTAGGACACACTGGAATAGAAGGAAATTGAGTAGCAGATGAACTAGCAAAGAGGGGGACTGAAATACCCCTTTGGGGGCCTGAACCCTTTTGCGGAATCAGCTACAATGTAATAATAAAAGAAATGGGTAAAGCCGAAAAAAAGAAGGTATTTCTCAGGCAGCTTGGAAATAAGTGTTTGGGAATAGGTTATACTTACAAATTAATTTTATTTTTCCGATGAAATCAATAATGAATCCAGAGCATGCAAATAATAAAAGTTGTGGTCCAGCTATGATCATTGCATTTGTATATACTGAAGAATCGATGTTCTGAAAATAATTATATTTGTATTTTGATAAACGATTTATAGCCATTTCAAATTCCCTAATATTTGTAGTACATAAAAATGCCTCGAATTAATCAATCGAAGTAGATTATGACAAAAGAATTTAGCATCATGTAATGTTTGTCTAGTTCGTTATCTTCACGGTAGTTAACAGTATAACCCCACTTTATTATTCTTGTCTTCAATATTGTGGTAAATTTGATGAATTTTACTTCTAAATATGGGTAAATATAGGTAGGTACGTGTAACAAACAAAAGTAAGCAAATAGATGGTTCCTGAATTAAAATGGATGGAATATTTCGCTTTCAAGGGGTTAACTATTGCTATTTCTAATAACTTCTTGGACCCTTCTCACTGATGATCCTACTTCTATTTGTTAATGAATCACCAATGATAAAAACAACTTACCACTTGGCAAGTAGTTCCTAGCTGACTATTTTTCTCGGAGAGCGTATTGACCATATTGCAAACATTGAAATCAGTTTCATTAGTGTAATACTTGTAATCACTTGTCATCTGCAGAAGCTGGGGTAGCCATAGCTTGAGTATGCTTGTACTTAAACGAAATAATTGAGACATTTTTTTGACTAGAGATATTAATATAATATACGTAAAAAAATTTCGGTTAAATTAGGAGTGCATGAATCACAGATGGTCGTCAAAGGCAAGGTTTTTCGGGACCAGATTTCCCTTTTACTAATAAATAATGTTATCGCTACTTATCATTCATAAATAATTGGATTTATGCTACAATTGAGTGTTAAATATTGTATGTAATTGGGAGGTGACTCACCTAAACAAAAGAGTAAATGCCGTTGTGCAGGCTAATGCCAATCGGTAAATATAAGGCGGTTTAAATAAAGGTTTCATATTGTACACAAATTTAAGTATTTCGTTTTTCACTGAACGCATTTTGCCTTGGTTACCGTCTACCCTGTCCTTTACTTCTTCATAAAGCTCTTTGATCTGCAACAATATTGAAAAAAACAAAACTTCATTCTTAATATCTACGTTCCCTTTTTGACAGTTGACTAAAAATGGAAAAAATATTATTTATACCATACAAATTCGCGAATTTCATTGATTTCAGTGGTAACTTCATATTTCCACAAAATAAATTTCAATAATAAATTGTTCCTGAAGTCTGTATGGCACCAAGAAGAACCACATCTGAACAAACACCACGCGTGATCTAGTCTAAGTCGTCTGCGTATTGGACGACTCGCATTGAATTGTTAGCAGTAGGGAACAGAAGGCCTCGTTCAATGCATGCTATACTTACCGGATAGTCAGTTTTACCAGTGTTCCATTTATAAACCTTTTGAAATACTAAAAGTGCTTCCTTGTTTTGTCCATTGCTCATCAAAAACTTCGGACTTTCTGGTAAAGTTGAGAAGCCTATTGCTGCTAACAATGGACCAGCTGCACAAACTAGGAGATAAATATTCCAAGAACGAATTCCTGAGAAAAATACGAGCTAAGTTATGAATTCAGTTGATATCTTTGGAAGGAAATAAAATAGAACACAGAACTTGCATTATCAATTTGTGTAATTGCAGTCAATGCAGTAATTGTTGAATGTAGTCAATAATCGTTACAAATATTCCATATTTTGCAGTTAAGGTATTTTATATTTCGAGAACTACTCACTTAAAATTCCAAAAATCAACAAATCTATTTTAAGTGGCAAGATAGCCCATGCTATAATCGGCAACAAGAAAAATCCCAATGCAGAAGTCAGTCCTCTAGTCAATTGCACTCTATTCCTGTATTTTGAACCATGAAACTCTGCGAGCAAAGTGGTACAGGCTAAAAACGGACCATTAAAACTGAGAAAAATTGAATTATTATTATTATTAATAGAATTGAGGGATAAGGTAAGAACCTATGAAGCCCATGATCTGAGAACATGAATAAGTGCTTAAACGCTCATAAACATAATAAATGACAAATTAACACTAATTAACAAGATCGTAGTTTTCAAGAATAACCACTACAACTATACAGCGAAAAAAGATATAAATAAAACAAATTCAGATAAATAATATATGCAACAATGCGCACTATTAACTATTAAATAGAAGTCTATCAATCCTGTTCTTAAATGCGTCAACTGATGGTGCGTCAACAACATCATCAGGGAGATTGTTCCAGACATCAAACACTCTGTTTGGTAAAAAGTGCTGTCTTACTCGGGATCTAAAGGACTTCTTCTCAAGTTTAAATGGGTGACCTCTCAGTCTAAGATCAGTGTTGAGAATAGAAACAAGATCACCAAAGTTGTGCTTAATTATTTTATAACATAATATCAAGTCTCCCCGAAGTCGACGGTCTTGAAACGAGATGAGATTCGCCCCAGTCAGTCGCTCCTTATAGGAAGGCCTTACGCGACCGAATGCAAGTCTAGTAGCCCTCCTTTGCACGTTTTCTAATAAAACTTGGTCGCGAATAAGATCAGGATACCACACAGAACCCGCATATTCTAAAATAGGACGCACGTAACATTTATACAGTTCACAGTAAGTTTCAAGTGACACTCTAGAGAACGAATTTTGTATCAGATAGAGTCTGGATTTCGCGCGGTTGCATACGGACACAACATGTTCACTACACGATAAATTTGAGTTCACTAAGATTCCTAGGTCATCATGGCTGGTAACCGTATTTAGTAACTGCCCATTTAAGTTGTATGATAAATTGGGATTTGTCTTGCCAATGTGGAGTACATTACATTTATTAATGTTCAGGGGAAGCAGCCAGTCCAATTACCACAGCTGTATAGTGTGTAGGTCGTTTTGGAGGGTGAGATAGTCTCTTAAAGGGTTAGCAAATATTTTTGTGTCATCGGCATAAAAAGAAACTGAGTTTGAGACCAATGTGAGCAGAAAATAAAGTATACTGTTGAAAAATACAAATTTTGAGTGAGCTAAGCCCAGTAGTTCAATTCTCATCCGAAAAAAGTAGCAGGTTTTTCTCTACATCTACGGTAGAATAGACCATGAAATAACTTCATTTTGATGTGAAAATAGATGATAGAATTCTTTAAGCCTAAAATTAGGTGGCCAGTTACTGTAATTAACTTTAATCCATGGTGCTAACGACCTTTTTAACATTTTGTCTCTTTTGCTTCTATTGAAGTCTGTATACTGAGACCAAGATAAGTTGTGCGCTAATGAAACGAGTGATGATTTATGTTGGACGCCAATGAAACAAATAATGTGATGTCGTGATGTCGTTGAAAAAAAAATGATGGTGAATATACCGCAGGCTCTTGCCCAACTAACCAATTAAATTTGGTAGTAAACTAAGCCAGTTCACAGGGCTTTGTTACCTTATTGATCTAAAGAAAAAATTAATTTTAGCAAAACTAGAAAAAGAAGAAAAAATATTTAAGGGCACCACTAATTTTTTTTTGGGAAAAAAATGGAAAAAATCAAATTTTAAAGGTCAGCTAACCTTAAGTCTGTTAATTCAAAAAAAAACTTGAAGTTACTGTATACTAAATAAAAATAGTAGAAGTAAAAAAAATGTATATACTTTCAGTCATGAAATTACAAAAAAGGGTTAGTAAACAAATAAAAAATACTTAGCACACTAAAACTTTGTGAAGATGAAGTCCAGATGAAGTTGTAACGTTAATTATTGGAACGTTAAGAAATTTCTTGGGGCGTTTGTCATCCAATGGACTGATGTACACTCCTAGGAACTAATGGTTGGTACCTAAGGGACTATAGTAGTCCAGGAGACTGTTTTACTTAAGAAACTGTATGCAGGAAACTGTATCCAGGAAACTGTATTACCCAGGAGACTGTTTGTAGATACTTGACTCATAGGGAATTGTATCCAGGAAACTGTTATAGGTAATCCAGGATCTGTGCAGTAATCCAGATTCTTATAACTGCATCTTTTGTTTTTAAACTGGTAAAACAGATTTTAATCAAAGGATTACTGCACAGTTCCAAACTTGCTTTGTCGACAGACAATGAGAGAAGACCCGCCGGAACCTTCCTCATTCTTATTTAAAGAATGTGCAAAATTTCAAATTTCGCGGTAAAATACATTGAGAATATTGATTTTTGGTCTACCAGTTCATTTTACCACGAATCACAAAAGGAAAAAATTTGTTAATTTTTCAAAAGCAATATTTTTAGGAAATATTTATAAGTATACTATTTCACCAAAAATCAAAATTCTAAAGAAACTAAATTATTAATAATTAATATTTTACATCGATATTTTGACAAGGAAAGATAGAAAACACGTAGGCGACACCTTATGGGTATCAGAAATAAGAACTATTTGTCGCTCCAAAACAACCGAATTTGTGAACGGAATGTGTATATCGACAAGATCGATTCAAGAAGACTACTCACTAGTGTGAACAGAATGGCCAGGTTCAAAGTGTTTGAAAATAAATGATAATTTCCCCAATTGATATTATTAATGTTATCTATTACTTACATGAGACCACAGAAAAATTTCGTCACAAAAAGAGTAGTAAAATTGGTTGAAAAAGCTGCAAGCACTGCACAAAGAAAATTCAGTGAAAACCCATAAACAATGAACTTTCTTCTTCCAAATATATCACAAACAGCTCCAAAAAATAAACCACTCGCTATCATCCCTAACAATTGATGGAATTACAACATTAAAATCATATTTCGTCCAATACCCACCTCCGAATGAAGCCGCAGTTAATAAACCTTTTTGATGTAGAGTTATGTTGAGATCACACTGAGCTACAGGTAAAACATAAGACAAAGCCATATGTTCATACGCTAGTGTGAATGAAGTTGGAATTAGAAAGCATAATAAACAAATATTAAATTTTCCAAATTCAGCAGCTATAATGGCTTCTTCAAAATGTGCTTTGTCTAGAACAATAATTAGTTATTTGAATATTATTGAGACAAGAAAAAATTGGGAATTAGTACTAAAAACCTTCTCAAAGTTACTTACGTTGAGTAGTTTGATTTTTTTTGGGATCATTGATCTCATTATTCTGTTTATTTATAGAAAAACGTTTTTTATCTCGCTGCATCTTTAGAGAACTTAGAATATAGAACTTCCTCACTCGGATAGCTTCTGCTTCTAATAACCATTAAATAATGCTATTTTAATGCAAACATCTATAATTCACGTTTTTTAGATTGTTAATTTCTATATAAACATAACTTTTTACTCCTAAGTAATTTGAAAAAAATGAATTGTTCTAATTGTATAATAAAATGATCCAAAGCAACATTATTTATAGTTCTACTTAGATAAGGAAATTATTCTAAAATTAAGTAAACTAAAATTTTCAACAATAAGTCATATCTACAGCACTTACACAGTAATAATAAGTGAATTAAGTTTTACTCTAAGCAAATATTTTTGAAAAATAAATTCATGTATTTTTTATTGCTATTGAACAGATTGAAGATTATTATTGGGTTTTTAAGGTTTTGAGCTTCATCGTACACATGTTAAACCATTTAAATATTCTGTTACAAGTTTTTGTAGATCATCCACTGTTATTTTGAGATGATTATGACTGATCAAACGAATTTCTTATCAGCTATAATGTAGGGACCACAACAACCCGACGCCGAAGGCGGAGTGCTGCTACCTTAAAGCAACATGCTTGTCAAAAGTATTAAAATTTATCAATGTTCGGGGTATATTCGATAAGATAATTTTTTATTCAAATAGTATTATTCTCTAGTAATTGGTCGATTAAATTATTATTTCTGTTTCCAAATCTTGAGACTGACATTTTGTATAACTGTCAGATTAACAAGTTTACTTATTCACAGATAATATTTTTAAATTACCTTAGTAACGCTGGAACATGAACGATAAGATCCCATGCATGGGGGTTCTTATTAGTGTAATTGATTGCTAATTGGCTATTTTTGAACACATACACAGTTTTAATAGGTTTAAATATCAAATAAAAAACTATCCTGAAAATCATTTCTAATAGTTGTTGTCTTGTTTGATAATTATTGATCGTGCTTGAGTTTATTGTTTTTCCTCAGGGGTATTGTCAACTGTCAACTGTCAACTGTCGTGGACATGCCCTATATGATTGGCTGTTATTGTACTGCCATCAGATATTATGGTAAGGGTTTTAAACTGGCGCCCTCTTGAATTACCAATCATTGGAATACTTCGAGCTCAATCTCCATATACATATAATCTCACCTTTGACATCTATAACACGCTATACAATATCTCCATTAAAAACGTCTGGAATATATAAACACGATCTATGTAATAGTCGAGTTATCCTGCAGTCTAACTTTGTGTATATTATCTCTGAATCTAACCCAAAATCGGATACACACTGTACACTGTTCTTTATTAGTATTTTTAATTTATAAAGAAATATTTTTTTCATAGAAAACCGCTTAATATGCAAAACAATCGAATTAGTTCCACCCGTCTCTAATCGTTCAAACGAAGGAATTTCCGCACATTGAAATATGCGCTAATATTCGACCAGCATCCAAAGTAATGGACCGTCGCCTCCGTCGCGATGCTCAGTTGCAAACAGACTCACGCGTCGCTCGCAACCCACCGGTGGTATTGTTCATTATAAATCAGTTTTTCTACGTGTAATAAAAATATTTATACTGAAAGACTTTTGTGATTTTATCTTATAACAGATGGCGGTTGATTGAGATTCAGGTACGGTAATCCACGAAGAAAATAATTGTTTGAACTAATTGTTTGAGTAATTGAAGTGAATATGTTTTTAGATAACCAAATTATAAAGATAGCTCAAACTTTTTGTAAAAAGAACATTGAAATAATTGAATATATTTGGCATTCACTTGATGAAGATTCATCACTGACAGGATGGAATGAAATAATTTAATGTGGTTAAATCTTTTCAATATTTGAGCCTATATTCAACTTAATCTTGTGATGTGTTTTGCTAAAACAGTAGCTTTATTAAGCGAATTATTGTTTAATGAATTCCTCTAGAAAAATTGTAGGCTAAAGGTTGAAGGTGTTTTTGTTTTTGATGACTAGTTTCAGTTTGTTCACTACTCAAAGTTGTCAAATAATAGGTATATTAACTACCAAGAGTCAAAAACGTTACTTTAGTCACGAGTTTTCCGAGGCACGAATGCCTTACGAAACGAGTGACTAAAGATGTTTTTAACACTTGGGTGCTTATTACACTTTTTCTACGCACATAGGAAAAATGAAAAACATGATTATATTATATTATTCTAATTATATACACAAAGTGACATACAATAACTGATACATTTGATGTGACGGTTTGGAAACACTAGTGTTAAAAGTGACGTTTTGCGAATGTCAAACCCGTGTTTTAGATACGGTTTTTGTGACGGAGGCAGAATAATGTATTTTTGACTGATTGAAAAATTATATTTTCTTGTACGATTGATATTTTTTTCACTTTACTAGCATTGTTACCATAGAATTAAGGTTGTGAGTACCTTAACCTTCAAAATTGAAATAATAACCTATAATCCAGCAAAATTTCAAAATAAACAAATCAATTTAACTTCAAATTAACTCATATTAAAATTAATAAAAAAGTTTGAAGGATAATATATGAAAATAAAAGGCATTTTACTTTGTTGGTGATGTACTTTTTCATCTCTTATTGGAAATCAACGGAGCTGAGACCTAGGAGATCTATTGTGCCCCCTTACTCCTACTTATATTCTTGGGAGAGTCTCAGAAATTAGTAGCTCCTTTAGTCCTATTTCCCGAAGGAATTTTAGGATATATGCGGGCTTCAACTAAGGTTAATGTCCCTCTACTATCCAGTAATCTTCTAGGTGTTGCGTACTAGGATTCAGAATTTCTGAGCTATTCGCGAGTATGTGGATAGAGGTTTCTTCTTACATGCCACATAATCCATATTATTCTTCCTCCTCTATTTTAAGCTTTTTCAGGTGACCATTCAGGCGGCAACATCTCGTTAGTATCCCTCTTGAAACTCTTAGCGCAGTTTTACTTTGACTTATGCATTCATTTGATCTCAACAGGTTGTAGTCCCCCAGAAGAATCTTTGATTGTCTAAGCCCCACTAGATCTTTCCAATGGTCAGATATTTTATTTTCTTCGGCTCTACCTATTTCATCCAATATTACATTGTGACTGATTCCACGA
>CAJUYI010005506.1:0-15605 GCA_910591695.1 Galerucella pusilla
GCCGGAGATCTGTCGCTGCAATCTGCAGCCGTCTACGGAACCATACCTTTATTTCAATGTTAATCTTAATAAAACAAAACAACAATACTCAAATCAACATTTTTCAAATATATTTTTATTCCACAAATAAAGTATGTTAGTCTTATATAATTAATCACTGTCAAAATTAATCGATTTTAATTTATCCCAATGAAGTTGTACTGTAAGATTTTGATTGCTGTGTTGTACAACATCAACGGTCACGGGGGAATATAGATCTTTGTCCATTGGAGACCAGCCGGTGTACTGCAAAACAAGATATCCACATGAGAAAACAATGCAGAGCTTCAATATTGATAAAGTTTTAATTGCAATTATTACTAAAAAAAATTCAAAAATACGTTCGATTGTGTTTGGCGATAAAAGAAAATAAAAAATTCCGTCCCGTTAAATTATAATGAAAAGAAAAGGGTTTATTCATTTAATTTAAATAAAAGCAGTGAAATTGAGTTAAAAATGTAATTGAAGTATATTAAAGCGTTCATTAACAATTTTCAACCACTTCTTATAGAATTGGCCATAATGTCATTTGACTAAATCAGAGCTGTGACATATCTACAACCTCTAGTTACAATAGACTCTTGCAGTAGAGGACCGTATAGACCTGTTCGCAGTAAAGTGCTGAATAGGCCTTCTAACGTCAAAAAAACATAGCTCTCCTACAGCCTCCGAAAAACAAACCAACTAATAGAGCTCCACATATTCATATTAGTTTCTCCCAAATTTTCTCGTATGTAAAAATCACCCAACGACCTCAATTTTGTATGGTTTCTTAATTTCCTTCGATTATTTATTCTACAGTGTATGTATGTTGTTATTTCCCAAACGTAGACAATTGACAGCAAGAATCGGGTATAGTTCTCTATATCTCAAAGAGGAATTTCTGGCAAAAACATAACAATCTGCACTGATAGTAGACAAGCCCTACTAGCCTATTAGGCTAGTACTAGAGTGCCACCAAGATTTAGCTGACGCCTCGGCAGATAACAATATTATCCAGAGATGGGTTAAAGGGCACGAAAGGAGTAAAGGAAATCGCATTGCCGATTCTTTAGCCAGGGAAGCCGCTGGACTAAAAATTCTAGGACCCAGTGACACCTACGGCCTAACGACTTCGACAATTGCGGAACTAGCCAAACGTTACACCCATGCTCAATCCCTTAAGAGATGGGATGGAATCAAAGGATGCAGTCTTGCCAGGATAATCCTGGGCGACCTTGGGAAGCTGGCGCCGAAGAAATATTTGGCGATGACCAGGAAAAACCTACGTTTAACAGTAGGATTTCTAGCTGGCCACTGTCAACTAAGGAAACACCTCCATACTATGGGGCTAGTGGACACACCTCAATGCAGGATGTGTGAATAGGAATATGAAACTGTCAGGCATGTCTTATGCTAGTGTCCGGAGTTATCGTCAATAAGAGAGTGTGTATTCAGTGAGTCTTGGCCTACATCTGCCGATATAAAGGAGATGACTCCTAGTGACCTGTCCACCTTCCTGAGAAGGACAGGATGGACAATGTACAATGGGTCACATGTGGCCTAAGTGCTGTGAGCCTACACTCACCCTCCCTACTCTACATATAATAATTTGTATTGTACCTAACCTTAGGAAAATCAATATATTACTATATATTTTGTAAATTTGCTGAAAGACCTCGGCCGATGGCCTGTTGATGCTTTAGTGTCAATAAAGTATACTTCTCTCTCTTAAATATCCAATAATTTTTTTGTCTAGAGCTACTTTATAATGTGTACATTTTATGTGTGCCACTTCAAGTATAATACATACGTTCATTATTCACTAATGAATATGAACTGACCACATGACCCGTATACATTAATAGGACCCGCATCGAAGGTTATTTATATACAAATTTTGCAATATAACAATATATGAATTATATATTTATAATAGCTTACACTCATGTGTTCAAGTTATAGAAATAGAAATATTTATTCTCATTTATTAAGGTTCGTCATTACAGTTCATATATATAAAAAAAATAAACATTGAACACCAACAATTCACAGTTAAAAGTTTCAACATTTTAAATAATACACATACATATTTTCTAAAATTTATACTTAGGTAAAGACCATAAAGACCGATGAAGTAACATGTGAAGAACTAAATGCTGAACTAACAACTAAAACTTATGTCGTTTAAAATAACCACCAATAAAGCTAAAGAGGATGATATATGGCAAGAAAACATCTGGCTCAAGGGAATGTTCAAATCTCCAACAAAAAATTCAGCAAAGAATAAGCAGTTTTTTAGACAAAGTCAAGAACATACAAATAACCACTTTTTTCGAAGAGGATATCAGAATCAGGCAACATACCAACCAAAAGTACTATCATAGAGCTGACAGAAACTTCGGAAATTTCTATCCTTCACCAAAACATACATGCCCAATTTCACCAACCATTTCCTGAAGTTAGGTAATACCTTAATTAGATTTTGGAATGACAAAATAGAATTTACGTTTCACCATGCGAAAAGAAACGCCTAAACGAAAATTTCACTTAGCAATTCCAAAATCTGATTTAGGTATTACCTTACTTTAGGAAATGGTTGGTGAAATTGGGCAACAGTGTATTAGAAATAAATTAGTACAACTTGACAATTTAGTAAACAACATCAATAATGTAAAAATTGTTATGAATAATGGCCATCGTTATATGCTTGTTGAATAGTGAACTATTACGAGACATGAGTCAATTATTATCTTCAAGATACTTACTATAGATGTATTTTTATGTCTAACTTTGCCTTCCTCATCAAAAGCCTCATATTTCTGCAAAAGTGCTTTACCATCGATTCTCCAAATGCAAGGATGCTTAGCAGGATCACCAACTTGTGCGTCTTTTTTAAGGATTACAAATGACCCAGTCTAAAAAAAAAGTTCAATTCAAGCAACATCATTCCACATTTATTTGTTCATAGATCAAAGCCCATTGTACCATATTAGAATAGATTAATTATAGTTACTATGTATTTCAATGCTTGTTTTGCAAGAGAAGGGTGATTAAATTTTTTTCTTGTCCAAAATTCACCAAGGATTAGTTTACCATTATAGTAAACTTCATGCTCTAAAGAAAAAGTAGCATTTTCCTCCCCTTCTGTACAATTAGCTATTAACTTGAAAGTAAAATAATATGATAACTTGATCAAGTTACATTGAATTCAAAATTAATGCAAAGTCTACAGAAAGACAAAACTGCGAACTAAGTAAAATAAAATTACAAGTAAGTAGTATGGAAACACAATTCAGCAAATTTACATTGAAATTCAAAGTAATCCCTATTAAAAGAATTCCAAATTACTAAAAAGCAATACACTTTCATTTATCCAAAAAAAATGCCAAATGTTGAATGGCAATAGTTAGGTAACCTTAGTAACAAAACTAAAAACAAACTTTTGATTGTGAAAGTAAAAAACTGCTTACTGCATAGTCTTCAGAATATATAGTTTTTGGTATAAATTTCCTATGAATGCCTCTAGAACTGGCATTACTGGTGGCAGTAGATGAAACTACTTTTGTTTCAGAATTCTGAGATTTCTCTAATTTTTTTTTGGAGTCATCTTTGTCAGAAAAATCTTCGTCATCTTCATTCTCTGCTTCCTCAGCATCATCCTCTTGATCATCATCATCGTCATCTTCTTCTTTAGTTTTCTTCTTAGAAAAACCGTTTTTTGATTTTTTTTTCTTAGGTTCACTATCAGATTCTTCCTCTTCACTGCTACCATATTCCACTACAGTTTTCCTAGGTTTTCTACTTAACCTCTGCGATGATCGTCTGTTATTCTTTTTAACCTATGAAATCATAAATATTATTTACAAACTGGGCTTCATTTTTTTCAGCCAGCTCTTGGACTGTGACAATATTCTATTAATAGTTGTAGTTACTTGATTTTATCCAAATTTCAGATCTAATATTTGTTTGGTATTATTTAAATTGTTTGATGAAAAAGTAATCAAAACATGATCAAGTAGATTTTATTGATTGGAATGTTTCTGGACACTTTCAGCACTACCATGAACTTTATGTAATTATTCCGAATAATAGCAAGGCTCGTCCAGGTAGTGGGGTTTTCAAAAACTTGGTTTCTAGTTACCTAGTAATAATTTTTTTCAAATTTCATACCTCCTCATCTTTCCATTCTTCTCCGGAGCTCTCATAAATGTCAGGATCATCTTCATTTTCCGAATATTTACTCATCTTCTGTAACAAAAACTACGTTAAATGTTAAGAAACAAATGGCGAAACTACGAAACCCCGATAAGAATAACCTACACAAACAAGTTGATTAATAAGCGCCATCTACATTCTACCTATATCTTGTTGTTTTTAAATTATCTAAGAAAAGTATAGATATGGTTGAAGATCGATTTATCTATTACCTTAATGTGATCTGAACTTCTAAAATCTTTTTTCTTCAAGATTGATTAAATTCAATCAGAAAACGAAGTTGTTTTTACGAACAGCAACACAGCAAGCACGCCTCAGTAGTGACAACCTGGCTTGTGCCTGGCAGCCATGGAGACTATATAAGGAGACCGAACTCCATGTATTTCAATTTTGGCACAAGGTAGAGGGCGCCAGCTAAGAATAAGAACCTTCACAGCCAATCATAAAACTTTAGTTCATCAAGTTTTATTGGTTGCAGGCTCCTTTGACAGTTCGCGGTTCACGTGTAAGGAAAGTGAGGTTAGAGGTAATAAAACCAAAACATTTTTTGGATAAGTCCTTATTTTGTCCTCTTTTTAAAAAATAACGAAAATTTTGATCGTTTTTGTGGTAAAATAATCAGCTGAATGTATTATACGAATATCTACTATCATGCTTCTTTGTTATGGAATTTAAGAACAAATTTAAAGGTCCAGCACAGTTACAGTTGAGTAAAACAGGTATTTGAAAGAGAAATTTGAAGAATAAAGAAGACACCCTACGTGAAAGTAAGTATATTCTAGAACCAAGTTCACCCCAATTATGAAAAATAAATTCAAGTTGAATTAAGAAATACCTATGTTCACATTATGTATTAAGTTTTTCAGAAGCTGGCTTCCTACATAGTAAAATATTAACTAACAAAAATATGAAAAACGAAGAAGGAGAAATCAATTAAAATGCTTGGAGACGGTGTATCATTTCAAATGTAGTACCTAATGTACTATATTGAATGGCCTTCGAATAATTTAGAATTGGAGCATCATATTTTGCAACTAGCAAAAAAAAGAATGAAAACATAGAAGGTAGGTATGTATTGATAAATGTCACTAGCCATAAGCTCTGAACACAAATTTGGTCCTATTATCAAGAAATAATAAAACAATTACATAATTGATAATATCTAATATTTTAGGTTTTTTTTCATGAACTTAACGAAAATATGAATGTTTCCAAACTGGTCAAGCCTTTAGAAGAAGAAATTATGAAAATTTTAATTACTTATAGAGATTTTCATGAGAAGTACCTACCTAATAAACTACACACCATGTAACTTCTTTCACCTAAAAATAAAGTGTACAATCTGTATTTTGCCTCTTACTTGAAATCTACCTATTTTATGGCCTGTTATACTTAACTTACCTACTATGAGTCGATAATAAGTTTACTGTTAAAGTTAAAATATCGTAATTAGGGAACTTGATAGATTTACCTTGATTTATAGGATTACAAATGAACACATAGATAATATATCTTGATACCAGATTGATTTTAGAGAAAATGCTCAACTATACATTCACTATTAAACCTGACATCAAATTACAAACCTCCTGATTATGAAGAAAACAGTGTTGCTATTTTTCTAGGCATTACTAAAGCATTTTAAGGTGTTTGGAACTGTGGTATGTCCTACAAACTATATAAAGTGATGTGTCATAAATATTTATGACTACTTTAGTGATAGAGCATCACAAGTAAAAGTGCCAAACCTTTATACGTTAACAAGGACTTCTGTAGGGCTCCTTGCTGTCCTATAATTTACTCTACAATCTATATGTGCTGGAACAACTACCATTTTGCAATAGTGGTTTAACATGTGGAAGTTGATGCCTGCACAGGTTTTCAATATAAGATATATTTAATTTCCATCACTCAAGAAAATAATTGTTTCAAGTAGGAACTTTATTTTAACAATACAAAAGTTTGATTCCTAAAAGCAAACACAGTGGAAAGTCACCAATTATTGTGAAATACATGAGTACACAAAATATATATCTGTTGCTATTTATTAACTCAGCTGCACAAAACATTCACTACACTATTTTCATGATATTGATGCTTTTCCATAATTGCCCAGACTTGAATTACTTGGCTGTAGATTGGTAAGAAGTGTCCTATTTTTTAATCAATGGTGTCATCAATTAGTTTCAATGTCTAATGGTTTCATTAATCCCTATTGGTAAAGTGCACCAATAATTGCAAACATAATTTTGTTCTATTTCTTGAATATATTTGTTTGAATTCATGTTCTCACCTCATTTATATTTTCATTTCCTATTTTTATCTGAATATCAATTGAATTCATATTTTCCTGTATTAAAGGCATACTATAGTACTTTCATCAGATTAGTTTTATAACTCAGTTCTTATCAACCTCAAGTTTTTCTTCAAATCATTGTTCACCTTTCTTTTTCCTGATCTCTTATAATATACTTGTATAGAACAGAATAATATCAGCAAAAGTATTTTGTGTGCATTTGTGCTTTTTCTATACTTCTCACAAGTGGAGTATAATTATAATTTTTAGTCAAGATAATAATTATTATCTCCTACTTTATTTATCTGAATATTTTTTATTAATGAAAAAACTCTAGTTTTCCTGAATTAAATTCAATTTGCATCTTCGTTTTATACCTAATCTGCACTACCAACCACTATTGCAATGGCTTCCAACAACGAATACCCTGCCTATTTTTATATTTCTAGTTCATTTTAGTAATGTTTACTATTGGACTACTGTCATCTATAAAAAGTAAGGTTATTGTAGTTTCTGTCAGAAATGGGTTCTCAAGGTACAATGCGCACGCTGCGGTCAAAAACCAAACTACTTAGAAAGACGATTTTGAGGACATATTTGTCAATTTTCCCGTATGAGTCAGTTCTCCTTATCTAGTCTCCATGCTGGCAGCTCTCAAATTTGAAAAAAAATATATACCAACCTAACCTAAATGACAAACATCGTCGTGTCGTATGTCAAACGTCATAATTAATATGCGTCTCAAGGCGTACTGTGTACTACAGACTACAGATCAACAGATCTACACTGGTTGAACTTGTTGGCTAGATCATGGAGTCTCCATAGATGCTAAACTAAGACTTTTCTTGTTTTCTTACAAAATTATGACCAATTAATTGACAGCCTGAAGTCTTTCGTTTGGGCTATGAAGTACCTCTACAACAAACCACCTCTGTGACCTCTACTCTCCATTAACCATTCAAGGAATTATTAATTCTTATACAGCCTTAGAAATAAAAAGAATATAAATATGTGTAAGCAGCATGGTCATGGAGAACAATCGATCTGCTTCCATACTCACTCCAGCTACTCTGCAAAGATAATTGGTCACAACGCAACTGTGTTGTGATAATTGGTAGTATTGGTACTCTGGCTTTGACGGAGCTGTTACTTGAACATATCTAGGTGCTATCACTGGATCTAGGAGTAAAGTCCATGAATTTTTAATATTTTTATTTTTTTTCTCTTCACTCTAGCTAGGGTCCAAAGTCCTAAGTGTAAAAGCAAAGAGCAAGGAATCCACTATTATAGCACAGTATAGCGGTATACTGTGATTATAGGTTTCTTTTGAAGGGACCAGCTTTATTTATATTTAGTTGCAGAGTTAGTTGTCTCTAGTCTCTGATTTACAGTGCTGTTCAGACTCCAAGTAAATAACCTATTATCTTGTTTACCTCGAATTAAAGTTTAAAGTATTCTACTCTTATCACCATTCACCACCTTCCAGTTCATTCACTTCATTCCAGTTGCAGGCCTGTGTTGCAGGCTAGGAGTAGAGTACTGCATTTTTATCTGAATATAGGTATAAAATTATTAGTTGGAAAAATTTTAATTGCATTTGGACTGTGATTTGTAATTTGTGACCACTAATGTCAAAATATTTATGACCTAACCTAACTTCTGATATTTTTTTTTGTATTTACATTTTCACCAAAAAATACAATTATTTATCAAAAAATAATAAGTACAAAGTTTTTTTATTATAATATTTTTTAGCAAGAAACGAAACATCCAAAATGTCCTGCATTCAACAGGTTAGTTAAGACAGTAATAAAACAAATGAGTATTAAAAAAAATAAATGTTTAAGGTTTCAAGAACGTTATTGAGAAATGGTCTTCGGATTAGCACAAAATCAGACAAATATAGTACTACAGCTCCTAGAGGTTATAATTTCTGTAAGCATCACAAATTAATTATTATAATATGAGGTAATGCAACTTGAATATAGGTAATATATAATAAAATCGTTATTAAGATGATAACTTGATAAGTTTTCAACTTATTAACAAATTATTAGCATTAGAGAAGGAAACACTAAGACCATTATTTCTTAAAAGTACACACTTAATGTCTATTTGAACAAATTTTAATCTTTATAATGATGTCAATGACTTGCTGTATTTCTTTTTCCTTAAATACTATTATCAAGACTCTTCTGTAGGATTTCTCACATTTTGCAAAGATACATTTTTTTATGAAATCTGAAGTCACCAATTCTTGTAAACCTAGGGGAAGGGCAATATATTCTATTACATCCTAATCCATACAATTCAATTAGGTTGAAAGTTGCTATTTTAGCTACTTAACCTTTGATGGTAGTCAGAAGTCCCTTTATTTGTTGAACCAAGCTTATCTTATTTTGGTGATTTTTCACCAAACATCTATAATTGTTGTTTTTATTTCAGCTTTAAATGAGACACAAAAAGAGTTTCAAGAATTAGCTAGAAAATTCACAAGAGAAGAAATTATTCCTGTAGCTGCAGAATATGATAGAACGGGAAACTACCCTTTTGAAATCATTAAAAAAGCTCATGCATTGGGACTCACCAACTGTCATATACCAGAAAAATATGGTAAGTTTATTAACATGTCCATATTGTCACTAACGTATTAATTTTGCACATAGAAAATAGTTCTATTATAATAACTAATTATTTGCAATCAAACAGAAACGGACAAAAATTGAATTTGTGTGTTTTTAAAACACTTGGATACTTCTAAAAACTGATTAACACTTTGGAATGTAGACTACTATTTTAAATAAATTTCATAAATATTTTCAGGTGGAATGGAAATGGGTACATTTGATGAATGCATAATCGCAGAGGAGCTGGCATATGGCTGTACTGGAATGAAGACAGCCATTGAAGCAAGTGGCTTAGGAGTGAGTATATTATCAGATCCTTGTTCTTCTTTCATGCTTACAAACTGCTTGAAAAATGTAATATTCTTTATGAGTTTGTCATTCACTAATATTTATTGAGCTTATATATACTTTTGCCCTACATGTACTTTATTTGCAAGATTGTTAAATAAAATGCAACCCTACTTAATTTAACTCAACGCAGGCTTTTCTTTACTTCAGAAATAAATGAAATCTGAATATAGTTTTTTCACAATTTCTGTATCATTTATTCTTTTCTTGGACTCTTCCACTCACTCTTCAATTGTCTTTTATGAAGAGAATTTTGAGATTCTTCATATTTTAGTGTATAGTAAAGTTTCTGTCACAATAGCCAGTGCTACATTTAACTACAACTATTTGCGCTGTTTGTAATGTTACATTTTTAGTATTCTCATTATGGGCATATTCAAAAATGATTTAAATAATGCAGCATAATGCTATCTACTTAACAATATTTGAATTTCACAGAGATAATTTAACAGTAATAAAATAATTTTTAAGTATGGTATCACCTTTACATTAATTTAAAATTTTTAAAAACTGATAAAAGTATTGTACACATTTATACAATATTTATTTAGTGTTTTGATTCAGTCATTGCTTGGTAGAAACAATTTATTTTATAATAGGAATCTACAACAAACTTAGACTACCTTTTGATAGGCATAAAATCAATTTGTTTTACATTCTTAAAATGTTTCTCATTTAGATACGAAAATGATTGAAGGTGCCGAGCTACAGGTTTATCTGTTTATTCAGCACTTCATATGGAAGGTATCTCTGGTTTTTGTTACCGAAAAACAGCTGGTTTTTTCAATTATTTTTCCATTAATTCATCTGCCGTATCAGCAGGGAATGGAATTTTCACATTTTGTAGGTACCACGGAATTTTATATCAAATTTCACGCTCTATAACTTGTTTGTATACATATGCACAATAAACTTGATACATTTTGAGTAAAATTTGAAAATATGTCGAAAAATTGTCCATTTTTTGGGTGCTTTGACTATAAATATGCAATTACTACTAGAGTTTATAAACCGCTGTAGGCAATAGATTATTTTTTACCATGTTATTTTAAACAGATATTTTAAACACATCCATGTTTTTTGGGCTAACCCTAGTAGATTATTACAACATAACAAATTTAGGTCTGAATCTGAATGTGAACAATGCGCCTCAGTAGACCTGTCTGTTGAAAATGTACATTTAATTACACTGTTCATTTCCATATGATGACACACTCTATAAAAAAAATTGGAAAATAAAACTAACATTGGTTTCAATTTGATTTTAATAATCTTGTGTATGGAAAAATTCTTTAATCCTAATATTTATTGATGTACATTGTTGATAAAATCCAAGAATATATTGAACTAACTATCAGTATTTACAAAACATGCTAAAATATCAAAACAAAACATAAGATTTGTGGTTCTAGGTTATTTATAAACATTTTCAGTCATGGATAAGAACAAAGATTACAGATAAGAATTAGGAATTAATAAATATCTGTATTTTATTACAATTTCTTTAAACTGAGCAAAAAATGTGGAATTTTCAAGTTAAATGAATTTATAATAATGGATTATTCTTATTTACATTCAAGTCTCGAAGATTTCACGACATTTATTATTTATTTTACAGCAAACTCCCATTATTGTAGCAGGAAATGATGAACAGAAGAAAAAATACCTAGGAAGATTAATAGAGGAGCCTTTAGTTGCAGCGTATGCTGTTACTGAACCATCAGCAGGGTCAGATGTGAACGGCGTAAAAACGCGCGCTGTCAAGAAGGGCGACGAATGGATACTTAATGGTCAAAAAATGTGGATCACGAATGGAGGAGTAGCAAACTGGTAAGTATTTAATTTTCAGCGATAGAAACTTGGATGTAGATAGGTGTCAAGGTAATAGTACAATACCATTATAACGCCTTACAGAGTAATAGAAAATCTAAGAACAATGACTGTTGACTAAGAAGCAACAACTACTTCTCTGACTATATGCCACAAAGGACATTGAATTACATTTTAAAGCAATTCGAAGGACCAATAACTTAAAGATCGGTTTAGGCGTATTTGCGCCTCATCAGTATAAGGTAGAAGCTCAGAGAGGATAATTCTGGACTGGAGAAATCATTGATATCATGAATCTCGGTAAAGAAAACGTTAAATATGCGATAATAAGGACATCCCCACATCTAGATTTTTTCAATGTGATTAAATAATGTGTATATTTTTATCCTTCCATGTATGTGCTTTGCTGCAATACGGACTCTTCCACTTTAATTTTGCAACCAACTCATTACTCTCGTTCTGTTCTAAGTAATATGAAATTGCAGCATGGAATTTAGTTACTATAACAATAAAATAATAGTTATTTACGTAATTGTTCTTCACACGTGTTACGTACAAAATTTTTTTATCTACAAATGTTCATTACTATTATTAACAGTACTTATATTAAAAAGTTATAAAAAAATTTCAATCCAACGTATTTTTAATAATATTACTGTGTATCATATTTTGTGACCATAGCAACAAAGACAAACAAGGCTGTGGAAATAAAATAAATTGGTTATGTCATCAAATTTTCAAAGTTGAATGAACAAAAATCTATAAAAATGAGTTCAAGTGAAGACAATCTCCTTTCGGAAATTGAAAGTGCAGCTTCCAGTGTTATTTTAAATATTTATTTCTGGTATTGATTTTTTTTTAATTCTTATCGCACTAGTGCGGTAATATACGTCATTATAACACTGAAACTGGTGTCAAATCGTACCCGTTATATGACAGTTGTAGATAAAAGTTTTAATTTGAGTACACATTTTGAATATTTACTGATTGCTGAGTGAAAATAAGTAAAAATTAATAATAAATAATATGTGCAAATATGATTTGTGGAATAATTTGTAATGTGTCATACAAATATTAGCTATACATTTTACATAAAGGAGAATATTCTTAACTTTGTTTTTTTTAAATATCTTCTGTAAGTTCCTTGTGGCAAATTTGGTTACCAATGTTAGAAAGAGAAATTTCCAATAATCAATTACCTGCGTTATCAGGATAGCATCATAAGTTTTTATCCAGGTTTTTTTTATGATTTATCATTGGAATAGTTGTTAATCGATACACACTTCAATAAACAAAATCACCAAACTGAGTTATACATATTTTGAAAACAAAAGTAATCATACACAAAAAAGTAACAACAAACGCGTTTTATTAACATTTCCAAAATAAGCGTAAAAAAGCGCTATCCCAATAAAAACCGTTCCTGGAACGTGCACTTCACTGGATTCCATTTCTAGTAGACTATCATATCGTTAGAAGGCCATAAAATAAAATATTTTACCTACGACCCCCCCTGTAATCAGTCAATAACACACAGTCGGTATCAATGTAATGACGTCTATTACGCACTGTAAAAAAAACGCACAGCTGTAAAGTAAATCGCACGACTTTCCTAGCAACATCTTAGCAACTGTCAATAGACGTCTCCATTTTATTCAAAATTTACTATTTGAAAACATTAGATATGGCCACGTTTAACTATGAAAAGCCAAAGGGCTATGTATATGTATTGATTATAATTGAAAAATGGACTTTCGATTGTCAACAATATATTAATAATGATTAAACGTTAGTTCTTTAATGTGCTTCTTTCATTGGTAATAGAGTAATAGAGATGGAGTTTACCAAGCACCTCTAATGATGTAACTGTTATTTCTTATGCTTCTTATAAAAAATACAAGTACAAGTAGGTCGTAGGTAAAGTATAGTACGTAACTAGTGTTGTAGATCATTTTACGCACTCACGGAATTACGCACTCGCCGCTACGCGGCATCGTGCGTAACTTTTCCATTCGTGCGTAAAATGCTCCTTACCACACACGTTACGTCATATACTATTATTTTACATTTTACCAGAGATGTGATCTACTATGAAGAAAGCTTTGTAGTCTTAAACTTCAAAATATTATTTATTGCCTAGTTGTCATATTTTTTCGTTGTGTCAGATAGGGACCAAAAATTTTTTTTATTACTAGTTAATCTTGACAACGGTAGCTGGAACGCTACGGAAACGTCGAAATAAAAAATAAACAACATTATTTTGTTTTTTTATTGTATAAATATGTAGTAATATTTATCTATCATCTGTATCTGTATCTGTATCTGTAGAGTGGGGAGGGTGAGTGTGTAGGCTCACAGCACTTAGGCCACATGTGACCCATTGTAAATCCTCCCGAGGAGTTGTCCTCCTAGGTCATTGTCCATCCTGTCCTTCTCAGGAAGGTGGACAGGTCACTAGGAGACATCTCCTTTAGTAATATTTATCTATCATTTAAGAACTCATGGAAAATAGTCATCCAAAGTAAGTATACAAATGATTATTGCATAACTTTTTTTTCAATACAATCAATTCAATTTTTTTCCATATATAAATACGAAATTTATCACTAAAAAAATAAGCAAAGGCTGATAATTACTTGAGAAGCAACCAAATGCATGTTCGGTAATGATAGGCTAATCTAAAACTTTACAAAATATACACTGTATTATTTATAAGATTCGACATCCTGTACAGAACTGTGAAACGCAAGCTAACTTTTTTACCAAATAGCGTTCATAAAAAATAATAACAGATATGGAAAGGTCGTTAAAAAATAAGTTCAAATGCTCTTTTAATTTTCTTAAATTCGTTCTGGTTCAATAAAAAAATGGATAGTTATGTTTATAAAAAGTCGAACTCCATTTTCATAACACTTTCGAAAACTAACAGCCGGGGTGGAGCTAGCCGAACGGTTGAAAGGTTGTGAAAAATGAACTTAAAACATAAAGAAGAAATTTCACCACAGGGGGAAATCGAACCGCGATACTTCACGTTTAACTTTCAAATTTCCCGTGTTTCAACAATGGTTAAAGGGTTTTAATTTGTTTTTCAGGTATTTTGTATTAGCCCGCACCAATCCAGATCCCAAAGCTCCGGCCAGTAAAGCTTTTACAGGATTTATTGTTGAGAGAGAGTGGGAAGGAGTAACTCCTGGAAGGAAGGTTAGTACCATTTTTAGATGTTTTTGCAATTATCACAGCATCTGCATATTACTATGGAATTCTACTTTTCAATATTTTATAATAATACTTTCTATCAGTATATTTCTTCCATATTACTTTCTTCCCCTTATAAATGCATTTTTATTTTTTATTCCCTTGTTGTAATGTACTTAAAATATCAACCTTAATCCATTTAATCACTGGATATATAGTTTGGCAAACCTTTTTTGAAACAACGCGGCATCAGTAAGGGGCGAGAAAACATGGCCGAGATTTGTTGTAAACGTACCAGTGGCTTACTAATTACTCACCTATAAACATTAGCAATCACCTCTCTAATTTGGCTAAGAAGTGTCTTTTCGCAAGTGTATTAATACATTTTTTAAAAATTAACCCTCACAAAACACTATTCAAAATTACAAAAAAATTCTTTAACACTAAACACAAAATACCTACATTTAAGATGGCAAATAGAACTAAAAATATTTCAATGATTATTTTTTACTAAATATAGTAACCAATCAAATTAATCAATTTCAAGTCATGTGTCAAATTTCATTCAACTGGATTACATCGATAACACTCTACATGTGATGTTTTCGATTTGGTGTTTTTTTTATTAAAAAACAACAACTGGTTTAAAAATGTCGCGAAGATTTGGTATTGCATCTAACGATTCAATTAATTTACCAATTGTACTTTTCACAACTGTAGTTTTAAATAAAAATGAATTATATTTGATTAAAACTGATAAAGTTTGTATTGAAAATTATTGAACGTCAGATTGACAACCAATTTTTTGATATCTACGAAGTAAAAAATTATCTTATCGAATACTCCTCGGGCCTTGATAAATACTCAACATTTTGTTATAGAGAATCCTTCAAGCGTGTTGCTCAATGATAATAGCCCTTGGGCAATTATCAAGCAACACGCTTATAGCATTCTCTATGACAAAATTATCTCGGTATTATCAAGACCCTACTACTACTACTACTAAATGTGCAGGCGAGCCTTGTTCTGGACAACTCAAGCCAAGGTTCCGACACTGAGGCCACTGGCGGGCC
>CAJUYI010005507.1:0-15593 GCA_910591695.1 Galerucella pusilla
TATCGAGATAAACGTTTGGATTTTGCCTTTAACTTTTGCCTGAGTAAGTCCATATATTCAGAAACATGTTGTTCATGTTGTGGGTGACCTGTATAAGTTTTGATTTTTCGATAGATCTTTCTCACTCTGTTTGTTAATCGCCTCGACGGTTTCAAGTTGTTCTTAAACTCTGTCAACTGCCCCAATTCCCTCCTGATGTCATCAATGGAACTTTCGAGCCTGCGTTGCCACCAGGGCTTGAGCTGTTTGTAGTCCTTACTCTGATTGTTTCCAGGGAATTGGATTCGTTGATTATGAATTCGAAGCACTGCCACCGCTCCTCAAAAAAATGTAACCAATCCGAATTCGGTATAATATACAGGGGTTCCCAATTGGAAAAACATATGTTTGGTTTGTAACAGAGTTATGCAGCACTCTGTATAGTTCGTTATAATTTCAAAATATGGACCTTCAACACTTCTACTATTTTTGTTGATAACTTTTTTTGTTATCTCTTAAAATAACCCATATACCGAAGTTTGTCGTAAGGTTGGTACACCCTGTATGAATGATTTAAAAATTATTTAAAACGTAAATATGCCCACATAACCTAAAATGCTCAGTTACGTGTAAGTACGAATGGCTTATATTAGAAAATATTAGATTATCAGGGAGTCGATTAGCCAGGTTGACCACACTGCGAGCGATGGGATTTTGTGCATGACCTATATCTATATTTTAGTATAACAGATCTAGACATAGAAATATAAATAATAAGAGAACTGTTGAACGTTATTTGGCTTAAAGCTACTACTGGCGCCCACCTTTGCTGCAGATATGAACCACCACTTAATAGGCGGGATTTGGATTTTTTAAACTTTTAGGATACGCACAATATTAGCAATTAAACGATTTCTTACTTTTATATTTGTTTTTGTACGCCAGTTTGTACAACTAGTGCGCAAAGCGTCAGTTTTCCCACGAATGCAGAAGTTTGTGACACGAGCCGTAAGGCAGTTGCCGCAAATCTAGCGAGTGGGAAAAGCGATTTGCGTACAAGTTGTACACATTATTTTTTCTACGACCACATTTATTAATGAAAGAAATACAGTGATTTATATAGTTATTTTATTTAAACTTTGAACATAAAGAACTCACAATATGAAAATAAATAGAAAAATCAGTTGAATTAATTGTAAAATTTGAATAATTTTGTATCATTATTATATTATTATCATTTTCATCTTGGTTCATCATTCCTAAGATAATGCTTGATAGATTAGTGTTTTTATGATTAATAAATTAGAATAAATAATGAAATATATAGTTTTTACTTACTTTTGGTTTGAATTTAAAAATTGTACATCAATGAGATGTTCACTATTAGGTTAAATTGTCAAAAAAGTTGACAGGTCATAGGTAGCTTTGTTTGACATTTCGGTGCGGAAAAGTGCCATAGCGTGTACTTTCCGCATTACTTTTCCAACGGCTATCAAAAGTATTAAAAAAGGCCTGCTTTGCGTATAAAAATTTGTGTAGAAAAGCGTGTTTTGCATAGTGGTTGTAGGAAAACTACTATTTTAGTATTTTAAGTTGAATTTTAAGAAATTGAGAAATAACATTACTGTGCTAAATCATTAAGATGCAAATATCGTATTATAATAATATTATAGGAGATGATGGTAGAAGATTCAAAAAATCCATTCACAAGAGGAAACCAGATTTTTGTCCTTTCGATTTTCACGTTGACAATGGTGTAATTTCCATGGTATCTATCTAGTTGATAAAACGTTCGTTTTAATTTTCAAATGTTTGGTTATCGTTAAATTTGTATGGTAATCAAAGGAACCACCAGCCTCGGATTTTTGAGTACTAACACTATTTATAGTTGGATAATTATTATAATAAAATATATTTTTTTATTTATTATTTCAATTCTTATATATACCTATATAATTATATTATAGTTATTATAGTTGCTTACACCACATCAAAAATGGATAAAAAGGTTTTTTTCTGCATGATAAATATTATTTTTTGACATCTGACCTTTAAATATTAATAATAATATCCTTTTCCTGCGAGTGATGGTAGATAATAGTGAAATTCAAAAAAATACAGATAATAGTCTTTTCAAAAATTCAACTGGCTACTTTTGACACAGTATTAAAAGCCTCTTTCACATAGATCTAGAGATATTAGTCTTTGTCCACTTTGAATGGATTTCAGTGAGTAAAACTAAAAATGTCAACCTTCCGTTATTAAAATCCTAGACTCAATAGCTTCGAAGATGAGAACAATCTATTTTTTGAAATAGCTATTTCTCTCAAAACTTTTTTCGTCAGGCGAGCGGCTAGGAAAGTGGATAGATGTAGTGTTAAAATAACGAAGAACGTTAGGTTTTTGCTCACCCTGTATAAATTTGAGTCAATTTGTGATTTATTTACATATAATTATTACACATTTTAAATTTTATGTTACTGTATAGATTAGTAGCTTTCAGGAACTGTAAGACTTTCTTCATTTCGGTAGGGCAGTGGCATTTCCTTGAGGTTGGGTCTTAGATCAAATGGTTGATATGTAGCAGAAAATATTTTGCAGTCCGTCAGTATGTGCTTAACGGTCACAATATCATTACCAGCTATGGCAAACGGGACGATTTCCTGAAGACATCAGATATCCGTGTGTGAGTTTGGTATGGCTGATTCGGATTCTTCTGATTATAGTAGCCTCTCTCCGTGTTGAGAAGTTAAGGGAGAGAGAAGAAGTGGATGGATGGATATCATAAAGTGCTATTGCGCCACAGGTGTCGCCAATAATCTTGTGTAACGTTTTTGAAGTGGATCTTCAAGTCGGTTGCGAGTTGGACAATGTGCTTTGGGTTGTTACTAAAGGCAGCTTCTTTCGCGTGGTGGTCCGCAGTTTCGTTACCATCAATTCCGATGTGAGAAGCCAGATGAGAGAGACTGTTATATCTTGAGCAGCGAGAGTTGGATAGATGTCGTGTATGTTCTGGACAATTGGGTGCTCAGTGAAGATTGACTTAATTGACTGAATGGAGGAAAGGGAATCAGTGCATATTGCAATATTTTTGTGGGGTAGGAGTCCGCAAATTGAAACATGGTGCTAATGTCATTACTCGAATGTTATAGACCCTGTATAGTGTATAATGTATAATTCTTTCAGAATTTTATACAGCTGATAATAAATTCATCTGTTACTTTACAAGCCCACGTCATGATATATTTTTCGCATTTTTACAACATTAAGTATATTCAAAATTGCAAAATGTCCTCAGATTTATTGTCGACTTTTTTATTGACTCTATAAACGCTGATAAACATTACGCTGATATGATTTCCAGACACTTTTTTATACTGCTACTAAGCTCTCTTTATTTATCTCGTAATGTGTCATAAATTCTTTCACCTTCAAATTTAATCATTCATCTTAGAGGCTTTAGATTTTCAAATAGAAATTAATTATTTCCTAAGTTCGAATCAATCAATTCTCTTATTTATTGGAAAACAATGAAAATCATTGCAATTGAAGTATCTCAGATTTGAAACGCCACAACGGATTATGATAAAAAAAACATCGGATTTACAGACATTTTCAGCTTGACAGAATTTAATCCTGCTGGATTATCCTCAAGTCTTTTTTCTCTGTCATCATTTATATTATAAAATGTATAAAACAAAAAGTTACCAGATTTGACCACGTCTTAAATGTGGGACTTCGGTCCAAGCTGCCAACCCAAAAAATTTCATATTTTTTTACCACTGGAAAAAAAGTTCGGAATGAATTTGTCATGTGAAGGTTTGTATCATTCAAAAATATCCGGTGATAGAGCCTCGGCTCATCAAATTGGGTAATTTGATGCAAATATCGATATTTGTGAGGGTCATGTCTGATTGGCTAAAACTTGTATTGTTGCACCTGGTTTCATGTCAATAATGTCTAAGGGGAGCTTCGGTCCAAATTGCCAACCCAAAAATTCTTGAATTTTCTACCGGGAGAATTAATTCCAAGAAAAGTTTTTTGTTTATAAATGTATGTATACTAAGCCTCGGTTCTTTGGACCCGGGGATTGCTTCCAAAATTGATATTTGACATTCACTGAAACCTGAAAGACTTGTTGTACCCTCTTACTTCTACTGAGTTCCTGACTTTAGTTCTATTTCCCGGAGGAATTTCAGGATATCTGCAGGCTATAGCTTGGGTGAATCTCCCTCTTCTATCTGATAATCTCCTAGGTGTTGTGCCCTATTATTCTGATTCTGATATTATTATGCAATTCGCAAGTATGTGAATGGAGGTTTTTCTTCCATGCCACAAATTCTACATTCTTCTTCCTCCACTAATTTGAGCTTTTTCAGGCTCCCATTCAGGCGGAAATGTCCTTTTAGGATACCTGTTAAAACTCTCAATGCTTAACTGTGGTCAACCAGCAGAATCTTCGATAAGCACTACTAGATCTTTCCAATGATCAAATCTCTTTTTTTCAGCTTTGCTGAAAAATATCAATCATTTCACGCAAAATATTTTTTTCACATTAGTGGTGTATAATTTTCGAAAAAAAATGTATGGAAAACAATGAACTTAGGTCGTATAAGACTTACCTAAAGTAAATCTCAGGTTTAGGAGTTACACGTCAATAGGTGCAGTCTAATGTTTCGGGCAACAAGCCCTACGCACTGAACATAAAAAAATTTGTCATGTGTCACATCAAAACGAGTTTAAATATTTCATACAACCCTCTTTCAAGATATCTTCAGCTTACAGATATTCTTGAGAAAGTCGCTGCAATCGACTGTTAGCTTAACCTATATGTCAAAATTTAGTTTTCCGTTTTATACTGTTACGAACTCAGTGATTTAGAAGCCGGTCCTGTCGCAAACTATGAATGCGACCTTTCTAGGAAGGTTTTTTAACAGGTAATGTTCGAGACTGTTCTCGCAGCGTAAAAGGCGGTGAATTCAAGAAAGGTCTAGAGTTGCGGAGTACTATATATACGCGGGTTTTCGAGTGAGTCGGGGAGTTGTTGAGTATACAGAGAGTGAACAGATGGTGAATATAAATAGTGTGGAATATAAATTAGGACAATAAGATTATTATACCGAGTGTAGATAAATTAACAGACATTAAGTAGTGTGTATATAAATTAAGTTTATCACAGTGTGTAAGTGTCTCTTCAATAAATCTATAGTAATTAGCCATAGTGAGCGTATAATTTCATCCCACGGTGAAAACTGTTTAAATAAATAAGAAAAACATTACAATACGCATATTGAATATAAAAGTAATTAATAATTCCTTTCTCAATGTAATTGTCATTAAATCAATATAACTCCTTATTTTCACGACATGTACTTTGTAATTGTAATTATTTTTTAAGTACATGTAATTGTCCAGTACTGGTATCATGGGACAATCACTTTTGCTGCAATTGCCTAATCTAGTATTTTGCAGCAGGTCTGTCCGATTGTCCAATTTCAAATTTAAAAACAGTATTGAAAAGTGAACATTTACAGCATTTAGATCGTTCAATCGCCATCTTCACAGACAACCAAGCAGCGCGCCGTAGAGGTCAATTATAAGCTAGTATCAAAGTCTATATTCCTACCGGCCACTCTCTCGACGACGCGAAAATCCCCCTCCTGCCGACACCCACCGTCTCACCGGCAAAACCCACATCTGATGTGGGATTTATTGATTTTTCAGTTCTGTTTGACTTACACGGTGGTGTAGCAGAGCGTTGTATCGGGTGCGCCCAAGAAAGTGATCTTGAATTTTAATTTGTGCGAACGTTATCTGCTGTGTTTTTGATTGCATGCGATGCCTTCTTATGGAAATTATTGTTGCGTGGATTCGTGTAGAAACAATACTGCAATTCATGAACAATTATCATTTTTTCGTCTTCCTAAGGATCCTTGTTTACGACGGCCAAGAAAAAAAATGGTCAGCCAATATTGGACATAAAAAGGAAAGACTATCAGGATTTGTCCACAGAAGAAGGAAATGCCCTGGTTTATGTGGGTGGATATTTTTTGCAAAAGTGTTTTGTTGAATACAAATGCGATATTTGCCTGAACTTTTGTAATAAGCACCGAATAGATCCTATTCGGTGGCAATAAGGAAGGTTATGAACAATCCACATCATGCTGCGAAAAAAAAGTCTATTAAGGTAGTAAGCACGGTTTGGAGGATTGACAGTTCCTCCAAAAATTTTCAGTGAATATCTGATTTCTTTAGAAAATATATTCACTGAAAATTTCAATGATTCATCTGTGCAGGATGATGTAGGAATAGGAATGAACTTGAAGACCAAGTTGTCTACTATCGCATTTTCGCATCCTTGCCCAAACTTCACATGGGAATACCTGCTGTCCTTATATACAAGGGTGCGAATCTATTATACACTGAAATTTGCAAATTCCTTACTGAGGACCTTTAGAAATAATAAAGAACATCCTAAATTGAAAATCTTGAAAAATGTATAACTATTCAAGTATTTATTAATTTTTAAGAATGTACATAATACTTATTTGTTTGTTAATATTTCATTATTTTTATTTATTTATTCAATACAACGCTACAGAGTACACTCCAAATGGACTTGACCTAAATAATTGTTCATTTGTATTCGTTTTGTCCCAAGTGGATGTTAAACTGTGTTATTTCTTTTATAATGATTATATCAACACAAATGTTCATTCGCTGATCATTCTGTATTAGTTATTAAGTATTATCAGATATACGCTCGGATATACGTTATTGAAGTCTATGTTTGTGATTTTTTTCATTCCATTCCTCAGTTGAAACAAAATTTCTGTTAACGGGGCATTGTAAGCTCAATAGGCATTTAAAGCTGATGGGATTGACAAACGAAGATATGTGCAGGTTTTGTCACCTAGAATAATAAACTACAGAACACATCCTATGTCAGTGCGATAGCCTGACAAATGTGCGGTTTTTTGCATTAGGCGTAGAAAAGCCATTGGCAGAGAGCTATGTGAAAGGTTCAGTCTACACGCTAATAGACTTTTAAAGAGAGTCAGGCTGGAGAATGTAATCTAGAGTTTAGAGGACCACAATAGAACTGAAAAGTTCGCAGTGGAATAGGCCAAAAGCCACCTCACAAAATCTATCGATATAAGATTTAGAGCAACGTATATTTTAGATTTGTAATAAAATGATGCGAATTTGGTCAAAAACGCCCAGACCTCCTGCAAACTATTTCATTACAAAATTGCAACTGCAAGCTCATACCTACGAAGTCTCAACGCTGTAACTTTAAAAACGTCAAAGATATGAATTTTTGGAAAAATTTCGAATTTTCCAGTTTTTCAGAATTTTCTTTGGTTTTGATGATCCAATCACTTCGCTGAATAATGCATTGTAGTCGCATTTGTATTATCTACAATTCATCTTATGACACTATTACGATTACTTGATAACCTTTCGTGTTATTAACAGAAAATGATAAAAATATCTCGAATGAAAAAATTTTAATGATTTGGGAATGGTATAACAGAGGACTGTTAAAAAAATGCTAGATCTTGAATTTATTCAGAATTTTTTATTTTAATATTGGTCCATTTCCTGGATATTTTGTAGCCAAATATTTATTTATAAATATTTTTTTCATCCAATTGATATCCATTTGATGTTCTTAATATAGCTTAATAAAATATTTATATCTCCGATTTATATTATCTACTATTTCCAGAACATACATAACTTACGCCAAATAAAATAAATCTCAAACGTTTGTTTAAGATTAAACTTGTGCTAAATTCAATAAATTTATAGGTATGTTTTTAAATTATAGTTTAACTGAAAATGATTGATAGCACAGTATTTTGGCAGTAGTTGAAAAAGGTTTTTTCAAGATCGACAACAAAATAAACTTCCTGGAGAATTTTTGGTCTAGAAAATAATTTTTTGCCGAGAAATGAAGTTTAGGGGCCGATAAAATTTGAAAACAATCTCGTAGCCGTTCGAAGTTGTTCAGAATTTTGAAATTACTCTTTGAGAAATCTGTGAACCCCTATAGCATGGAGGTTAGTCTCCATGCCCTATTATACCGGTAACCCATAACACGTTTAGGCCCCGTTATTTCGAATTGAAGCATTTTTACCATCAAGTTTAATGTGAAAAACAAAAAATGAATCGGGCTATTGTCCAAGCTTGCTAATCGACGCTACAGGGGACATTGAAAATTATATTTGGAAAATTATAAACAAATGTAATATCGCCGTAAAATGTATGCCACTAAATATCTACTAAGATTCTGCCAGGGACGTATATAAGGGGGGGGGGTTTGGGGGTTCAAACGCTCCCCATAGAAAATACAATAAAGGTACAATAATTTTTTATTAGCATACTGCCGCAATATGAGTCTTCATCGGGATGTGGCAATAGAAATAGATTCCTCAACAATTGTGAATAATTTAGCTGAATAGGTTAAATTTACTTTTCTGAGATTGATTTTCTGTTTTAATAAAAGCTTCAATTTTCAATCATCTATCACTTTTTGAAATAGGTGCTCCCAAATTAATATACCTACAGGTAAATCTCGGCTGGTATGGGAATGCGGCGAAGAACTTAGCTGGCGACTCGGAACAGTGTAACACTGGAGAGGGTCCCAGGTCACAAAGCTGACGAACTTGGAAGAGCAGGATCGTCAACACTGATGAACGGACCCGAACCATCTGTGGGCATCCCCAGATGCTCCACTAGGTCATGGTTAAAAGGGTGGGTAAAAGAACAATCCATAAAACTTTGGAAGAATACGCCCAGGCAAACACATGGGAAGAAATTTATAAAAGAACCATCAGAAAAAGTAGCAAAAGAACTGCTCTCAATGAGCAGGAACAAACTACGCACCATTACGGGGCTTCTTACGGGACACTTTCCCACAAAGGAGCACCTGAACAAAATAGTGCTGTATAACGGATACCTCACATCCTGGAGATGCAAAAAGGACTCTAAAACAGCTCTGCACATATTATGCAACTGTGAGACGCTGGACCACAGGAGGCAAAAACTGAATGGAAGACCCCAAATGACTCCAGAAGACTTCTACAACCAACCAGTAAAAACCTGTATGTAATCAGAATGTTAGGAGAATCTACAATAAGCCCAAGAGACTGAGGTGGTGCCGGCGAAGGGACTGCTCCTTTAAAAAATATGTATACATGGTTATAACCATTTCAGCTTAGGGGGCAAAACGAAAAACGATGTTTAAAAATACTTTTAAATGTAGCCAAGTGAAACAAATGATTAAAAAAAACTTAACATTATTTCTTGAACTTGAAAAGTTGCTTTAGGTCGTGGCACTCGATTTTTTTTGCCTTAGGCGGCGCCTTCAATAAAGCTTTCCCCTTCTAAACCTATCAGATGAAAAAAACCAAAACCCTTGCCATGTAAAAGCTATAGCTACGTGACTGGATTCTGCAGACATTAGCACAGAATACACCATCTAACAAGAGACGAAAGCTTTGTCGGTTCCTTTGAAGTCGGACGTACACGATATTGAGCGGAAATACGTCGAGGTATTGAAACAAAAAACAAAAACTACCTGATACACTGAGAAAAGTAACATGAGCATTCATTCGAAGTAAAACCATGAATACACTAAGAAAAATAGTAATGATGATGAACATCCCTCCCAATTAGGACTATAGAATTTTTTTTTTCAATTACTAACATGAGACCACCTTATTATTCATCTCATGTGTCTAATGAGAAGTAGCTCATTTTAAACCTAACCTTAGAATAATACACGGTGAACTTAGGGGTATGAACGGAAGTGATGACTTGACATTGACAGATAAACTAATTAATTCACGTATGTGCCACAAATTTGCGATCACGAATACTTCTTTCGCCTCTTGTTAGATGGTGTACCTACTCTGTGACATTAGTTAATTGTTTTTTTTTACAAACGTCAATTTGACAAGGTTTGCGCATTGACAGCAATATGCGAAGTGACACTTTTTTTTCGGATTCTAACGTTACCATGACACCGTGCGCGAAGTATTTCGCACACTGCATGTAAATTGATGAGCCTTTTATATTTCAATATTTGAGAAAGTGAAGCAAAACCCAAATTATTATTTATTTTTAAATGAATAACAATTGAATACTTTTAAAATTATGATAGAATCATACAATAAATTTAGTTATTATTTACAATATTAACATTAGTCGTACAACCAGTACACGAATCAATATTTATTCCTAAACCAGATATTTAAGGTTCAGCTCGGGATATTGGGGTTTTGGGGGTTGAAAGGGGTTGAGGTAGAGGTGATACCATGTGATCCTGAAATTTCACATTTTAAGCCAGCTCAACAACATTTTCTATAATAAGTTAGGCATTTTACCTATTTATAATATTTTTAAAAGATAGATTTTGACGTTTGTAGGAAAAATATTGTTTGCATCTCGTGCGCGAACTACTTTGGTGGTCTCGAATGAAAGTAGCATTTTGCGCACTAGATACAAAAATAACTATTATTTCTACTTTTTTTTTTATAAAACTTTAACAGTCTCTTATCAACGCTTAGTATTGCTTGGATTTGTATGCCATGCTTTTTTTGATGATAGAGTAGTACCCAAGGAAGGCTTCCAAGTACGTGGCACCATTTATTCATTGTTCTAGTTTAGTGAAAATCTAAGATTTTCAATGTCCCCTGTAGCGACGATTAGCAAGTTTGGGTCTTGGGAAATAGCCCGATTTAATTTGTTTTTCACATCCAGCTCGATGGTGAAAACCGCTACACGTGTCATGGGCTACCGGTCTATGATTGAAATAATACCCTTCTTGGTGTTCGTCATCAATTGTGACGTATATCCGGGTTTCTGGCATGTCGTTCATTTTATTTGCTATTTTGACATATACCTAACCTCAAATTTGATAAATAAAATCACCAGGATCGTATTCAGCCAAATTCGAAAAGGCTATGAAATTAATAACTACCAGCTTCTTTTTCTAATTGGAAATACTTGAGAACTTTCAAAATGCTGATGGTTCTCCTTGTATTTATGCATCTTTTTGTATTGTTTGAATATATATAACAATAAGATTAATATTCACTTCTCATAAATAATAATTGACCGTTAACAACAAAGTACACACCTGACAAGAACTGTCAGTGTGACAGTAGAAAAAGACGTAAGACACAGTGCCGCTACGAAAGTAATGCCTTCATAGTATTTTGAGCTTCCGATTGATAGGTTACGCTTGCGCGTATTCTAAACCTCAACCAATCAAATATTTGTAAGTCAAATATTAGGGTTAACGTTTGTAATGGTGTGTCCCATTATATTCTGACTGTTTTCAAGAGCTTATATCTTCGAAACGGTTCTAGATAATAAGATGCGGTTTCCACAGTTAGGTTTGAAATTACCGTGAGTTTTGTTGTGACACATTTATATAAATGGCCTACTTCCGGTTTACCCGCTAGAAAAGTGGCGTATTTTCAGAATACAGTAGATGCAATTTTTTAAATGGGATACCCTGTATATTAAGCAATTTCTTGAAAGACGCATATTTTTACTTTTTATCGGTACCTTAAAGTTTAAAATCAGTGCACAGAAAGCTAAGTTAGATAACTTTAACTGGGATACTGTAATGATTCAGATATCTTATTAATAAATAATAATCAAGGAGGCGTTAATATGTTACATCACAAAAATATTGCGATCATTGACAGAAGGTCACATTGTGTTAGAACCAGTTAGAACAAGATGGTATTTTGAACCAAAATGTTTGCTTTCAACAAGACGGGGCTCCACCCCATTATCCCAACATAGCAAGAGAATCTGTTAACCAACAATTTGGAAATAATTGGATTGGTAGGACTGGTCCAATAGAATGGCCTCCAAATTCCTCAGACCTGACTGTCCCAGATTTTTTTGTATGGGGATTTGTGAAAGATAGAGTGTAACCCGATCCCTGTTACTATTGAGGAATTAAAAAATAACATACGGCAGGTAATGGAAAATATTCCCCTTGAAATGCTGACAGCAGCATTTGACAATTTGGTTCGACAAATGTATAGACGAAGAAGGAAGACACATCGAACATTTGTTTTAGCGTGCCCTGAAACATGTTTCTATTTGTTTTTTACAGTTCACTTTAGCTAATAAAGTTACAACTTTATATCTAAATCATTACAGTATCCTAGTTAAAGTTATCTAACTTCGCTTTCTGTGCACCGATTTTAAACTTTAAAGTACCGTTATAAAGTAAAAATATGCGTCTTTCAATAAATTGCTAAATATACAGGGTGTCCCATTTAAAAAATTACATCTACTGTATTCTGAAAATACGCCACTTTTCTAGCGGGTGAACAACATTTATATAAATGTGTCACAACAAAACTCACGGTAATTTTAAACCTAACTGTGGAAACCGCATCTTATTATGTAGAACCGTTTCGAAGATATAAGCTCTCGAAAACAGTCAGAATATAATGAGACACCCTGTATTTAAACGGTTCATTATTGTGATATTTTGATTAGGCTTAATCACAGAACTGCCTTTTTTTCATTTCTTCCCACGTAATGTGATGGAAGGAAATTAACAATCGATGACTCACACCAAGAAGGGTATTAAATTTCAACCATATATAGATTCGGGTTGAAAGGCTTCATTGTGTCGTTGTAATTTTTGTTCTTGTCAGCTGTCATTTTTTGGTGCACTACTTTCATTTTTGCAGTTATTGTTTTTTAATTATTAACTACCTTTTCGTTATTATTATAATATTTCTAGAAAATATACAGTATGATCTGCATTTTTGGCATCGATTTTCGTTTAAATTTTGATAAATATAAAAATATATTTCTCTCCGTTTCCATATAAGTATTTATTTGTGATGTCAATTTTTTTCCAGCTTTGAAAGGAGGACCTCTTCAAGCAGAGTACGTTTTGGACCAATTCCATTGTCACTGGGGTGAAACGAATGACAAGGGATCTGAACACACCATCAATGGTGAATATTTTGCTGGTGAAGTAAGTATTGGAAATTATTTATTTACTAGCTTAAAGTCTGCCTTTATGCGGACTATTTCTCATTTTAAAAAGTATGAAAAAAAGACGAGACAATATTTTCAGTATTATCTTTATTCAAATTTAATTTTGAATCGATGTATTTTTATTTAATTATGCTCATAATCGGAGAAATAATCCAAATCTTGTCTTAGCAGGGTTCCGTACCCAGAGGGTATTACCACAGAATACACCATCCCAAGAAGAAGCGAAGCTTGTGCTATTTCACAATTCATTTTCTGAGTGCGCATGTCTGACACGGCCATTTAAAGCCCGTTATCTGTCAATGACATGTGTTTTTATTGTTTACCAAAGAATTTTTTTTGTTGTAAGCTTTTTGATTATTTACATGTTTTTTTGTGTTTTGAACGATAAAATTTGTTTACAAAATTACATTTATTAGTAATGGCACCAAAAACTTGTGCAATTCGTGGTAATTCAAGTGATGGATAAATAATTGGAAAACACAATAAAACTTCGATATCTGTGGAGAAAAGTTTACTGTCGCTTCTTTTTTATAACTTTATTGTCACAGATATCAGTACATTTTCTCTGGGTGTAAAATTTAATTAAGAATCTGGTGAAGTGTAACTTTCAAATAAATGAATAATAAAAATATTATATTCAAACACCATACTTATTGTAATTTTTTATCATCATTCATTAAAATTCTTTCTTTTGTAAACTGATATTATAAATATATAATCTATTATTATTGTATTGCTTCTAGACTCACCCTATGCTACATAAAAACATACTTTCACATATAATTTCGATAACCTACTCTGGTACTGGTACTGGTACCTACTCCAAAAACAGAAGCTAAAACTTATATTTATATATTTTTCACAATATTTGTTAAGTTGTTTAATTAACGTAAACAATTCATAAATTGAGTTCAACAATTGAAACTTTGTCGAAGCAAGTCATAAAAATAAACAATTATTATTTGAGATTCTTTGGTTTCACTTTTTTGCGTGTAGTTATAATTGATTCACATTTTTTTGACAATTTTATCAGTGTAACTTGATCCGTTATCTGTCAACGTCAGTTTGAAGGTCACGAAATTTTGTCCCCAAAAGATCAAAGGATTTACGCCGGCTTTCGCTTCTTGTTTGGCTGGTGTATTCTGTGGTATTACTTGGACTTCGCTGTCCGCCCGTCTGTCTGTCTGTTCGTCTGTCAACTGTATCATGAACCGTTTGAGTTGAAATTTTCACTTTTGATGTATTTCTGTTAACGCTATAAAAACAAATACTAAAACTAGAATGAAATAAATATTTGAAAATCACGTTTTTCCGCTCGTTTTTGTTCTATATTGATAAATCAACAAAAAGCTGCTGATCACAAATCGTCATGCGGTCTAATATTTTTTTTTGAATTAGTTATATACTAAGCGAATAAGTTCTATGTATAAATGTATGTATTTGTAGATAATGGTACAGAAATCTCCGTTCGCGAGTGCGACTCGCACTCGGTTATTCTATGTCTATTTTTTACATAATGAAGTGTATGGAACAAAAAGCTACTAGATTTGTCGTGTTGCCTCTTGAAGCTAATAGGCAATTAAAACCATCCATTAAAGCTTCTACATGTAGCATTCATTAGGTAATCGCTGCCTAAAGGGAGCGCGCGATTTGGCCTTAAAGTAGATTTGATAGCTTATTAGCAATTCAACCTGTAGGCCTAAATAGCCATAAATTGGCACCAAAAGAGCATTTTATTATTTAATTTCCTTTGTTGTAAACATTTTTATTACTTACATATTTTTTTGTGTTTTGAACGATAAAATTTGTTTGAAAAATTACATTTATTAGTAATAGCGCCAAAAACTTGTGCAATTCGTGACTGTCATTCAAGTGATGGATGAATAATGAAAAACACAACAAAACTTCGATATCTATGGAGAAAAGTTTACTATCGCTTCTTTTTTATAAATTCGTTGTCACAGATATCAGTACATTTTCTCTGGGTGTAAAATTCAATTCAGAATCTGGTAAAGTGTAACTTTTAAATATAATAAAAAATAAAAATTTTATATTCAAGCACCATACTTATTGTAATTGTTTATCATCATTTACTGAAATTTTTTCTATTGTAAACTGATATTATAAATGTAGTATAATTTTAGACTCACCCTCTCCTACATATCTACATAAAAACATATTTACACATATGATTTCGATAACAATATAGAAAATGAGAATCATTTGGTTAAACAAAAGCTCACTATTTTTTATTATGGATGGTACCTACTCCAAAAACAGAAGCTAAAACTTATATTTATATATTTTTCACAATATTTGTTAAGTTGTTTAATTAACTTAAACAATTCATAAATTGAGTTTAACAATTGAAACTTTGTCGAAACAAGTCATAAAAATAAACAAATATTATTTGAGATTCTTTGGTTTCACTTTTTTGCGTCTAGTTAACATTTAATTTACATTTTTTGAACAATTTTGTCAGTGTAACTTGATCCGTTATCTGTCAACGTCAGTTTGAAGGTCACGAAATTTTGCCCCCAAAACATCAAAGGATTTACGCCGGC
>CAJUYI010005508.1:0-15591 GCA_910591695.1 Galerucella pusilla
CATTTTAACTGTTGCACACATTGCTAAATCAAATATATTTTTCTTTCATCCAACATGTCAAGAACTACTAAACACGGCTTATAAAATACCTACCCGAAGACACTTTTATGTTTCAACTAATTTGCATGAACTGAATCGAAGACAGGTCACATAGAACGAAGAAGAAATACAATATTCCAATTTAATTGAAAACGGAATATTACTATTTATTGAGAAAATCGTAGTAAGTAAATTAATGATAGTATAGCTACCGTTTGAAGAGTCAATTAATCACATCAGAATAGTGGAATGTTACGACACAGAACTTAAAAATAAAAGCTCTGAATTTTACATCGAATAAATTACTGCAAGTTTTGTTTGGAGATTTATAAAATATTTCACTGTTTAAAAAGCATATGAATTACCAGATTTTGGATATTGAAGGTGTTCTCAAATATGTAGACTCCGTTCCATGTAAGATAAAGCCACTTAAAGCTGCAGTCGTATGCGCAAACTTGTTGTTAAAACCAGCGTCATATGGTAAAATTGACATTCGACTTCAAATCAGTAGCGTACCGTTTCCACATTTTGTAGGTTAACACAAAATCACAGTACTTAAAATGTTTTTATCGTATGTATGGTTCAAATAAAATATATTTGAGAATTAGTTGAAGCTTTTCACATTTAATACTTGTATGGTTGAAATATATTTTCAATTAATGATTGGCGACATTTGTTTGTAACGCCGATGGTATGAAAAAGCCACTTTGAGGCGATTTTAATTTCTGCGCAAGACAGAATCGAAGTCTACCTAGTACAACATTGGAATGTAGAACAAAGGTTTAGGTGACAGAACATATTGATTGATAATGGATTGACGTAATTGCTTAGATTCCCAATTATCAGAAATCGACAAACTGTTGATGGATCTGAATCACTTCGCCTTTTTCTGAGAACGATAGGTTTTCGTATGATATCCCTTGCTAAAGATGAAGGTGTCTTTGCCAAAGCAGATGTCTCGACACTTGAATTGAAAATCATCACCAACAAAGCATTTTTTATTACGTCTTCACCATAATTATTATTTTTATGGTGCAAGTGATAATTAGGGTTTTATTGCGTCACTTATTATTCACATATCATTCAAATCAAAGCACCAACACTTGATCTTACAAATCACATTAAGGAATAAAAAAGCCTTTGTTGATCTACATTGAAATATGAAACGATGAACAATAGTTTGTAAACCATATGGCACATTGTATGCAAATGTTTTTAATATATAGGATAATCCTTTAAATATACCATTGTGTTGGGAAGGATAGGAATTTGATTTGATGGTAATCGGTATGACATATGTGATTGGATAAATATATAGAAAATAATTGGGTTGCGAGACTTTTGAACTCAATATTTTAAATGAAAACAAAGGTCGTTATTGAATTTAACGTTACATATTTATAATGGATAATGTTTATGAAGTTATACAGAAATAATGTATCCAACAGTGAGTGGATAAGATTACCAGTGAAATATGATTAAATAAGTTAAACAATAGAATGAATCAAAAAAGCAGCTTGAAACAAAAGTGATTCTTGAAGCTGAATGTTAATTAAAAAATTGGATAATGTAGGTTCTAACCAAACTGAATTCAAATCTGGAGATAACAAAACAAGTTCTCTCATCATATATGCCATTTAGAGACTAAATCTATAAATCTTCACTTCTTTACGGAGAGTTGTTCTTCCAGGAACTTATCCCAAGAAACTCCGAATTTCATGAATTGTGTATTCCAGGACGTGCATTCCGGAAACTCACGACAAAAACCTGATGTTTGTCAGAGTCTCTCACTTAGGTTGGGTTAGGTTAGGTTAGATGTGTGGTACCTAAGTGGGTCTAAATAAGATACTCCACTGTGACTCGCAAGAGCTCTCACGTATTCAGATTGCATCAAACAAATTCAGCTTCTTAACAAAGTCGATTAGTTTATTTGGTGAATGATATTTCAGGTCCGAGGGCGAGAGAGAGATCCTGCCAAACATCAGATACCTGATTCGAGTCGCGGCGGGCAGGCACAAATTATAGGCTATGCTGTTTCATCATCTTCCAGACAAAGACGGCTCGGATCTTCCGACAGTCCAAGTTGTGACAAGATGACAGTGGCCTGTTAAAGGGCCTGTTAGACAACGTAGGTCATGTCTGCTATAGTCTAACATTTATTTGGAGACATTCTTCGAAGGATGTATATGTCTTTGAATTAACCAATCCTGCTAAATTATGCCAGAAGTCTAAAGCTGGGAAAAGGAAGAAAACTACAGAATGCGACCTATTTGGCTAAATTGAATTTTATAATCATACAATTTTTAGCTTAATCATTATATCTGGACAAACATCAACGTTAGTTAAAGTAAATTATTGGAAAATGATGAAACATGTAAGTGGAAATGTGAGTTACTTAAATTTAAATGAATGGGACAAAATCATATGGTATATATTTTTAAAATGTTTTCACTAATTATTATTAGGAATACAGACAACCGGATGCCTCTCCGTTCAGGTATATTTAAATTTGGAATATTTCAAATTTGGCAGTAAAAGAAAATCGGAACTATGATTATTAATTTTTGGTAAAGGTACTTGTTGTCTATTCCACCAACAATTAATTATTTGATATTTTTATATTTGGAATGTTGACTGCCAAGTTAACGTTACAAGGCGAAAATGGTAGAGAGGAATGTATTGAAAGTGAGCAATACTGAATATGTAATGAGAATGAGAGTAGAGAAATAGAAACGAATAAGAGTTGATATAAAAGAAAGGAGCGGATGTATATCACAAGGAATCTAATAATTATTTAATTTTCCATAAAGTGCTGATGGAATAGACTATAATTGCAAATTATCTCCAAGTAATTATCGAGTAATAAAAGAGTTGGAAAACATTGAACCTAATAGTTTTATTAGAAATCAACTCATATGGCGCGTTACGTGAATTTGCTCTTTGGTGAACAAATAAAAACAAACGGCAACGCTATTATTTTTATTTGCTATGAAAGTATGTCAATGTTAATACTGAGATACAAGTGACAATTTCATTACAATTAACCAATATCTTAAGAGCAATATACTACGCAGCTGAAAATTTGCTCTAGAAAAACCGATTCGTAGATGTTAATATAAACTAAAGAAGAAACTACTGAGCAAAATTGTAGGATATTCAAAAAAAGATAAAAGGAACAAAAATGTGATATGCACCTCAAAATAACGTAAAATCAGTACGAAGTATGACGTAACGGTAACGAGTTGTAATGAAACCCAATAAAAATGTATACCTATGTATGTACGAAGTATTATTATATATTATTGCTTCATAAATTCCATCATTCTGAGACGTAAAAGATGTATTGTAATGTTTACATGTGACTTGCTGTTTCAATTTTTCCGGCCTAGTTCGAGGTTTCTCTTTGGATTAATAAAAAATGTTCTTCGCGTCTATTTGATAATATAATATAAAATATTCGTACACTCGCTCATTTATTATGACGTACATTTTTCAACTCCATATAGGGTGTTTCCAAAGTAATTTAAAATATTATCGTCATTCAATATGAAAAAGACAGAATATCCCTGTCAGGTTGTGATTCAGTAACAGTAATATCTCTAGAAAATTGTCAATGGAATCCATATTTTATTCAACAGTAAGTAAATATGACAGAAGGCTTGAGTTAATTGCATTTGCATTTGCATTTGTTATTTTTGATAAAATTTTATGTTGGCATTAACATATTAAGGAAAATTTCTTTCAGTTTCAGGTACTTATTATCAAATTTAAATTTTATACATAACTCTTGACACTAATGCTCTATATTTTTGTGTTTTGGAATTGTATTTTCGATTGTCGATCGATCACTTCCATCTGGAGAGCTCCCGAGAACACTCGATTCCCGAGAACACTCGATCAATCCACCATCGGAATGCAGAGATTGAATATTATGGTTACGATTTAAAAGACATTCCCAATTTTCTAAAAACTCCAATTCAAGATCCTCAATTAACAGATTATATTTCCGACATCAATTTCGTTGTCAAAGTATTTTTTTATTGAGGAAGTGAAGGCGCTCATTATTATCAAGATCATTATTGTCGAATACACGACGTCAAAGAAAAAGAAAGAAATTGTTAAATTTCGAGCTCAAGCTACTGTCTACTCAATATCTACACAAAATTAGGAAACACTGGAATATCAATTGACCTGCATATTCATCCGATTTCATGAACCAAGTAATCAAATAATTATCCGCTGAATCTTGAGAAATTTTACGTAGATGTAATTTCAATTTATAGCAAGACATTTACAATGAAGGAAATTTGATGAGTGTTAAACACAAGAAGCACATTTAAATACTTTAAAATAAATCTCATCATAATACATGTACTTATGTGTAGTAAAATAACAATTTTTTATTTTGTAAATGACTACATCTTTTAATATTAACGTACAAGTTTTTTTTCTTGTCAAACATTTAATTAAATTCGAGGTACTTACTCTGTTCTTGTTGAGAGGTAATTTAATTTGTTGCCTCGATTATCGAAACATGTGCATGTCTGCCATATAAATTAGATCGCTCAGAATGATCAATGATCACCGGATTTTGTTTAATCATCTTTATGTGTGATTACTCTGCGTTATTCATCTAGTCATTTTTATTGTACCCGTACATCTCGACATTTACCTTTTAATTCATTTTCGACGCTGACATCAATTAAATCAACACAGAAAAAATAATCGAAAAACTATTAATAATAAAGAAAAAATAATCGAAAAACTATTAATAATAATAATTTCTTGAAGAACCTGTTTACATAAACGGTAATAAGTAAATAGAATATTCCGAATAACAGTATACCCACTTAGGCAGAGTCTGTGCATGGGGAAAAACATTTTAAAAATTTCACTGCAATAACTATTACTATTATTTTCCACGTAGAATCGAGGAAAATGTGACATCCTTTTGAGTTTGCTACAGATTTGAGACCATTGCTGTCTTGAATAGCAAAATTGCGGGTTTTTGAACAATAACGTTGAAATCATAGGTATGGAACACTAACCTCAATATTGCTTGTATAAAGTTAAAAGAGGCGACCATTGGTGAAGAGGTTGAAGGTCATGTATTGCTAATCCGAAAACATAGTTTTGCCGATACGACCCACAATGTTCATCTTCAAAATTTTAATCCTATGTTTTATTAGGTAATATTAATAAGTGAATTTTGAATTTGGTCTTCGGGTTAACAGGAAAAAATGGGAATCAAAATTATGCACCTATAGGTAATGCAGCCATGTCACCAGTTCAAATGTGAAGCTTTCAATAGTCTTCCTTTGTGGCGGATGCGGAAGGGGCGGGAGCTCCTTCCTGCGGCCCGGGCCCGACCCTCGGCCTAACAAAACAAACAATACGCAAGGGGACGAGCAAGTGGTTAAGAAACCAGCACCTTGCTCATTGGAATGCTCTGCAGGGTCCTAGACAATCCAAACATCTACTGAAGGGATGGACTGATGGACACGCTGGGGCAGCTATTGAACTACCAAGAAGTAGGTTGAGGAAGATAGCAGGACTCCTAACAGGACACTGCTGTGTGAGGAAGCACCTCTACAACCTAGGAGTAGAGGAAAGTTCCCTATGTAGGGGTTGCGGCATGACTGATGAAACGTCAGTCCATGTTCTTTTAGAGTGTCCACACTGGGCTGTATTACACTGGAGAATCTTCGGAGTCCCTGTCATGGCACCTGAAGACACAAGCAGGCATCCACTGAAAAAGGTTGTGGAATTTATTGAAGGGCTCGGCTCCATGGATGTCTGGGTAGCAGGAATCGCACAATGGGCCCGCCAGTGGCCTCAGTGCCGGAACCATGACTTTAGTTTGGCTAGGTCAAGGCTCGCCTGCACATTCTGTAGTAGTAGTTGTTGTTCCATGTTTCAGCTTTTTCTTCTTTCTCTTTCATTGGGATGTCCAAGCTTGTTCAGGACACCTGACATCAACCATTCTGCTATTCACCTTGTTCAATATGAAGTTGAAGCATTTTATCAATTGAAGGCACAAAAGCTAAACTCGAACAAATCAGAAATTTAAACCAATATGTTCGACTTGCAAACGAATGAATTTATCACACGTGTCAGTCCCACATGGGAGCATGCGAATAGAGTCTTGTACAGAACGTCAGAAAAACAAATAAACATAACCTGTGTTATCATATTATAGCAATCATTATACCCAAAATTTTTTAATAATACCACTGTAGATGAAACTGCTAGGCATCAAATAATTGATTATTTGCCAGATACTGGGAAAATGGCGATAGGTACTACGAGAAGGTTTGCTGATTGAAGAGATTCTTTTATATCAAATGATCCAAATGATATAGGGTGGAAAAAGAAAACGCCATTGAAATTCCACATTTGTTAGATACATTTTCAAAAAACCCATCCAGATCCTTTACACTTAGTAAGGAGACAAAAGTACTTGTTGTCCGGAACTTCTACAGCCATGAGAGCTATCAACTTATCCATAGAGATACTACAGATAGAGGAAACAAGCCAGACCGTTGTGTGATAGAGAATGTCCGTCTCAATTCCGGTGAGAGAGGAAGAGACAGAGGATCAGAGGTTTTTCTGTCGTTGTCATTAGAGAAAGTCAACCAGACATTTGACTTTCTATCCCTGCCTTACAGGCTGACGGGCTCCGAACTGGCTTCTTGCTTTTATCTATAGTAACTTTATGAACTAATTACAGGAACTCTGATTGTTCTTATTACTATTTCGTGATGAATGAAGTCACAAAATACAGAATGCAAATAAACATAAACTAGGTGCATGTAATCTTCCCTGGAAATCCTTTCAACTTTCTTCTTTTTGTTTATAAATTTGATCGGGTATTCAATTCCAAAACTTTGTATTCTTAACTACACAATCCACACAATTTTTCATTGGACTTATTCTAGTCCTATATAAACTATTCAAAATATTCCATTCTTGAGAATCCCACTAAATAATTCATCGTGATAAAATCATATAAATATTACTTTGAAGACAGATAAAAGGAACGCCTTTACTATTTATATCGAAATCGTGATGAAAGGGTGTTTCTTAGAAATATCTATTCTTACAACTTAATTAGTACCTACTGTTAAAGTCTTTGAATATGTTTGGCAATGAATGAAACAATAAATTGAGATCTCTTTTATTCACGTGATAAATTTATTGAAACCTATGAAATACTTTGCAGTGTGGCTAGAATTCGACCGGCAGAATTGGGAATTTAAAATTAAGATTTAAGATTAGAATTAAACGTAATTTGCTGGGGCCCTCAGGACAGCGGCAAAATAATGTAATGACATCTGGTTACACTGAATACTTTTATAATGTTGAGTAGATATTTTCACCAACAAACATAAAAGTATTCGTAAGCGTGGAATAATTAAGTTTTGATATTGATGATATAACTTCACACATGATTATCAAGTCCATTTTACTCGTACATACTCTATGATCAACACATCTTTATAGTTTTATACTGATTTGAGAATACATCATTATTAAATATTGTACCTGCTGTAATGGCATTAAAATAGTTTATTTTGCGATTATCGACAAGATAACGCTGCGTTTAATTTCGTGAAGATATAAAGAAGGTTTAAAAGCCCAATGGCTATGATTTAATTGAAAAACCGATTACTTTTATTTACAGTCCTGAACTGACAAATGCTCGTAAAGGTATCAAACTACAACGAATTAATGGGGTAATTTTATGTTTCGCCATTGTGATGCCAGTTAAAGTTTTGGTTGAAAATTCACGAACTATAAACTGTGTGTCTGATATTTACGACGTTATTCGAAGTATTGTTTTCAATATAATATCGAAAGATGGAAATTTCTATTTATATTAATTTGAAATTGAATTTTATTCCATTCGCCTGTCAATTTGAAATTGAATTTTTTTCATTCGCCTGTCAAATTTAATGAACTTTAATGCTAAATAATTAGTTATTTGATCACGTTCTTCAATATTTACTGAAAGAATGGTATCCTGCAATAACCAACTACCAATGGTTTGATAGTTGCCTATGCTCGAAAAATTCTTGTTTTTTTGCTTATCAATATCAAGTTTGCTCTTTTCTGTAACAAAAAATATATATCGACACAGTAGGTACTGTTGTCAATCTTGAAAGTTTTTGAACTGTGCTTTCAATATTAAATGACAAACACTCAGAAAGTACTATTTGTTGTATTAGACTCCGTTTCACACAAGAAGAACCCACTGGAAGTCTAGAAGTTGCAGTTGTATGCGCGAAGAAGCTGCACTTAACAATATTTGAACATCAATATAGTCTACTTACTAAATATTTGCTAACTCGTCTAGAAATGGATCAAGGAATCTTATTGAATATAACACGACCTTGATAAATCAGCTACTACGTTCATTGCTACTGAATTTCACGCATATTTCGAAGTTTGTCTCGACATAATTTTGGCATTGATAATCAAAGATTAAAGCCCTCGAGCTAAAGGTCTCCGGCTTTAATCAGATAATCAGATAATTCATGCTAAAATAACGACGTAACGGATTCTGAAATGCATTTGGAATGTAGATGCAATAAAAATAGTGGACCATTTATTGAGATCTTGTTATTTCACCTTTAACTATCTTTTAATAAAGCAATAGATTTTTTTAATGTAGGGGAGACTCGGTGGTGATGGGATCCTTTTTTTTCTATGTCTAAATACATGAAATTCATCGAGCAGGCCAATGCTTCAATCATATGAAAATGATTGTACGTCAGTGGTCGAGTTACCAAAATGTACGTCATTTTGACAGATTTGAAAACCTAGAACCGTAGGAAAAGTATAGTACACAACTTGTGTTTTCAACAGAGATCCTAAGAAGAAATTGTCTCCTGAATGTGCACCTGAAAAAGCTGAAAATAGTGGAGAAATAAGAATTTAGTCTCTGTGGCATGAAAGAAGAAGCCTCCATCCACATAATGGCGAATTGCACAGCAATTAAGAATCCTAGGGCGAAGCACTTAGATTCCTCCAGGAAATAGGACTAAGGGAGCTACTAGTCTTTGAGACTTTTCTCAGGAACTGAGAAGAAGTGAATTGGTTCTCACGACATTGTTGATAACCATCTAAATTGACAAACACCAAACATCAAGTGATAAATTAGACTTTTACTTAATATTTTTGAATATATTTTCATATATTAAATTCCAAAATAAATACCTATCTTAAAAGAAGAAGTGCTCGTTTATCTTGATGAATGTCACTGTTTTCAACTGAATCATTTTCCAACTACAGAAAAAATTTAAAATGAATCAAAATTTCGAAATTTTTGACCTAAATTTCAAAGAATTCAGCTTATCATAATTAGATTTTTTCGAATAAAATACTTCTGTCACCATTTATCAAATTGAAACACCTTTTTTAATAATTAGTTAGATATAATGAATATTTATTGCATATCATAATAATCAGTTGCTCATTAGAAAAATGGGAATTAAAATAAATTCCACATTATTCATTTCAAACATCCTCGTTTACTTCGTTGATTTGTTTGGGAAATCAACTAAAAGAATGGGTACCTACTGCATAGATAACTCAAGGAACATACACCGGAATAAAAAGAGGAATTTTGAAAATTATGAGTCTTCGCAAATTAGTATAATTTTCGGTGTGTTTCAAAACCTGGGAATTCTAAAATCCATATCTAAGGTTTTTCGATGTGGAAAGTTCCTCTTTTCATAGAAAATTCAATTCTGAATCGAATGGCGTAGACTAGAACCTTGCAAACCTTAAGGTTCCCGAGATACTAGCCAGTATGTGAAGAAATGTCAAAAAGTCACCAGGTTTTCATAAAACTGGCCATAAAATGAGACGGGTTTTGAAAAACTTGAATTTTATTTCATTTTATGGGGTTTCATAACAAGCAAGACTTTTTATCAAAAATAACATTTTCACTAAATTAATATTTAAACATTTTTCACCTATAGGATACTCCATCCGTGGTCACGCGGGTATTATTACTTGTGTTGCCCATTCTTGTGGTATTTATAATTTGGAATAGAATTTCAATTGAATGTTATCGACTCCCGATGCCTTCCCATTTTTTAAAGCTTTAGACTGCTACTTCTACTTCCTTTGAGATTTCATCACTCGCGTCATTATTTCAATTTTTATAATAGTAATGCTGAATTGTTCAATATAAAGAATATTTTATTACAATAATATGTAAATAACTGCTCGTTAGTGGATTTTTTAGGAAGCCTTAATGATTATACAATATCTTGAAACTCATATCAGCACATTATTTGGCAACTTAATTATGTCATATCTATTTCGATCTAAAAAAAATCGTAAATCTGTCTAGCATAATTAAAAAAGCAAATATTTGGTGTAGGCATTCCAAGCACAGGTGTTAAATCCGATTAGAGAAAGTTGTTTAATATTAAAATATTTAAATATGGGTACACCTCTGTTTATTAGGCGAAAGAACTCAAGCCACAAGACTGCATTTAAATACAATTTAATTTATTATGGGTATATCAATAGATCAGATAACGATAGTAGACAACAGTCTATTTTATCTTGTAGCAGACAACACTTCTGATCTAAGTATGAAAGAAGCTTTTCATCTATATGGTAGAGCTTATACGATTTCAGTTTGACAACAAAAGAAATTCAATACAACGAATTTTTGAAATGTTTTTGTTGGTTATCCAACTGATAACTATTCTGAGCCTACCCTGAAGGTGAGGGATGGTGACCAGACATTTTGGGCTGAGGAAGCATATGCATACAATTGGCCTGGCAGATGACAACCTATGTAGGCTCTGCCAGGAAGAAACGAAACCGCGAAGCACATACTCTGTTAGTGCGAAGGCCTACCAATGGTGCGTTTTCCAATATTTGGAGAAGAAAAACCACAAGGCAGGCGATATCCAGACTAATGGGTCCAATAAATAGATCTGCAAAGGTCGCAGTGGAATAGGACGAAGAGCCACTCCAGTTCTAATTGAATCTACCCTGAAGGCGAGGAGGGAGATGGCTGGAATGATATTGAAAAAATTAACTATAAGGGGCCTATTCTGTAATCAGCAACGATGTCGTTCGTGGACGATTATCGTTATTGAACGACTTTATATATTCAGTATCGTAACGACCGCTGTTAGATAACGACAAAATGGCTGATATTTTGTCGTTGACGAACGTCAGCTATGAAGCAGTCGTAATCGGGTTAGCAAGTCTTTGGTTAAGAGGTTTGTTGTGTTTTTTTCAATATCTTGAAAACGCTATTCCCTAAACAAAGATCATATTTTATATAAGATTGATCAACGGCTACGTATTGTTTTGGATGAATTGAATAGAAGGTAAATTCATATAAAAGTTGAAAAATAATTTAAACTATACACATGTAATATTTTTAGACAGACAGGAAGGACCAATTTTCGTGTCTTAAGAGACCGAAGTAACCCCTTTGAGTTGCCTGAGGAAGTGTTCCGGCAGATGTATCGAGTAAACAGTGAAGCTGCTTATGAATTATTCCAAGACATGGTAGAACACCTCCAATAGTTAGGTTTTTCACAACCATTTATTTCTTAGCTCATGGGAGTTATAAAAAATCTGTGGGTGTAGATTATTTAAATGGGTCATCACAATCTAACGTTAGCCGATCAATTCATGAAGTTGTTAATGTTATGGTTGATCATCTGTTTAACAGACATATGAGGTTCCCGCAAAACCTTGAAGACAAGGGAGTCGTTGAAAATAATTTTTATAGAAAGTTTCATGTCCCCGGAATAGTTGGGTGTATAGACTGTACCCATATAAAAATAGTACCACCATCGTTTGGAATTCTTGGTTATCCTCCCAATGTTTTTATGATTAGGAAAAATTTCCACAGTATCAATTGTCAAATCATTTGTGATAGAAATTGTAACATATTATCTATAAATGCCCAGTTTTCTGGCAGTGTACACGCTGCCGCTATATGGCGAATGAGTAATGTTAACAATTTTTCACATCAAAGATTCATTGATGGAGATCAAGGTACTTATTTGATAGGAGATGGGTTACCCTCTATTGCCATATTTACTGACACCTGCAGTTGGAGCAGCACCAAATACACCACAGGGAAGGTATACCCAACGGCATCAACAAAATCGGAACTACATTGAAAGAACCAATGAAATGCTCAAAGGTGTATGGCGTTGTTTAAACTCTGACCGAGTTTTGCATTACAATCCTGCATTGTATATGCTTGTGCCATGCTTCAGAACATTATTATAAGAAGGAATATACCAATTAATGGAAATCTGATTTTACTGGAAGATGGCAATTTTGACGATGAAGATGATATTGGCATGGACGATGCTAAATTATTGAATAGGGGTAATATGGTACGAAATCGAGTAATAAACAATTTCTCCAATTGAGCAAGACTTATACCTAGTATATTTTATTACAATAATTGAAGAACAATAATTTTTTCAAGTTCCTTTTATTACGGCTCTTATATGGCATCACTTATAAAAATCAAAAGAAAAACGATCATTAAATTAACAATTACCATTTCAAATCAATATTATTTGTACTCAAATCATCCAAATACATTATATATTGTGACCTTGTTGTCCTCATGGACCGACTTTTAACTTTGTCCTTTTCCATAATAAAAGTCACATAAAAGTTACGTGAATGTCAATCAAAAATCCTTTCCTAACCTAACAAAACAGCTACAGATGTCAAAAAGTATACCAACCTTTATAAAATTGTGAAAATATTATCGTTATGTTTTGTCCCTAGATTTTAACGTAACGACAATATTACAGACTCTAACTTTGAACAATTATCGTTAACATAATAATCGTTACCGTAACGACAAGTTACAGAATAGGCACCGAAATTAATGTATCTTCATATCTCAACTCAATTGCGCCACGAATTTCCCATCCAAACTTAAACTGTCAAAGGCGACAACTGCAACATCTTTAACATATCAGGAGACATGGAACAATATGAGGTGAAATGTGTTGGATAGCGCCTTTTTGCCTATAATTAGGTTGCGTATGATGGTGTTTCTCTTAAGAAATAATAGACTAAGTGGAAATTCTTGAGAATTTACTGTGACGACCTCTACTTTGTGAAATCTACTCATAACTAACTGTGTCTGGATATTATAAATATCTGGATCAAAGATCGAGGCTGTAGTTATCCTGAAATTTCCCCTGGGAATAGGTCTAAAGGACCGACTTCTTATGAACTAAGTATGCTCTCTTAGTACGTCAACCAGTATATTCTTATAACATAGTGGATAACGTCTTCAAGAGGAACTTTTCTCAGCATGACTGGCGATCAAGGAGTATATATGATCTACCACCTTAACTTCCTGTTCATATCCTCGACGTAAGGATGTATCTGATAGCCTTCTTCTATAAAGATGTTTGACCATATCCCGTCAAAACTTATTTTGCAAAACGTAGTTACGCCAGGTCATTGTCAATAATATTTTTGCTGCGGCACAGTTTTATCAAATCGTATTATTCAGTACATTTTTGGCATATGTTATCTGGTTACAACCACAAAACTAGTATAAGTGGGTGTTCCTTACAAAATTGAAGAAGTTTTGAAGACTTTATAGACCATACTTTATCAATTATATATTACTACTAACAGAATACAAAAAAAACTGTTCCTATCAATGATGGATTGATATAAATTGAACATAAGTTCCAAGATAATGAAGATTTGAAAAAATTGAATGGTTTTATTCCAACCTTCGATAAAATGTTGTTTGTTAACTGAATCAAAATATTTATCATAAAATTCTCCAGGTATTACAAATAGAACCTGATAATTATTCAACATAAATTATAATAATTATTATTCACAAAAATACAATCGTGTTTCATAAGACAATAGAAGTGACGGCTTTTCGTGACTAAAGTATTTAAAGATCGAATATAGTTGTGTGCATGGAAGATAATAAGATTTATGGTAAATGTTATTTGTATTCGACTATTGGAGAACATGTTATTATACTAAGGGAGAAAAGTACTTAAAATTCTTTTAAAAAAATTGCTTCGATATATACAGTATGCAGTACAAATAATTGATAATAAGCGTGAAATATTTTATAACAATAAACCCTTGGGAAATTTGTAAACGAAGCATAACTTTCCACCCAGAAGATGCAACATGTTTTGACCATTTTCCAAATTTCTATCACCATGTTTTCCAACCACCGAACGCTGTCATATTAGTCATTTCAAGTTTTGTCAATTTTTTTAAATTTTTTCACTCTTACTGGCACTAGTGCCCTTTTCGTTACTGACTGTCTTACATACCAGACCTATTGCCGAATTATCTCCATTTTCAGCTTATCTCAATATTTTTAAATTAATTGTTGTGATAAGCACCGCATCTAGGACACTATGCATTATTGTTGAAGTTTTCTAGCCCTGAAATATTCAAGGAAATCTAAGAACAGATTGTAGTCCAGCTTTATGAACAGCTAGTAGCTCAACCATATAAAATACCAAAGACAGCTCTAGGACATCCACTTGTGTATTTTTCCTTTAAAAGTAATACTTCCTCACCTAATTTTAGAGCTGTTTCTTCTATCTCTATCCCTATTTCTGTATTTCATTGACTAGACGATTAAGACATAGAGTTTGTTTTGCAACGCTATGTACCTGCTATCGTACAAAATAAGGCGTGAGAATTACAGTAGTTCATTAGACGTTTATATAAAGTATTTCAGAATTACCATTTTCACGATCCCGTAATCATAATCACAAAATTATCACATCATCGTGAGCCATAGATTTATAGAAATCTTACGACTGATCCTAGAATTGCGACATATATATTATTGATAATGTTCATAGGATGTGATTTGCCTACTGATGTGAAAAAATTATTATCATGATACATTTTTGAATAATATAAATATTTGGATACTCGTAAGCTGCGGATAATCAAGACTTGCATAACGTTCGCCTGAAAGATCCTCAAGAACTGACTTGCGGTTTGGGTTGTGGCACTTATATAACCGCGTAGTAGGTACTATAGAGCGGTACCTGCCAAGACGCCCTGTGGTGGTTCATACGTGACCGGCATATCTGTGGAGGGCGACCAATAATGTTGGTGAAAGTAGTTATTGGGAACCAAACGTAATTGCTGGCTACTTAATTCATGGTTTGGTTAATAGCTACTTTGATATATACATAATGTCAGTAAAGACAAACCGTCATTCCATTTAGGTTATATACAGATTGTCCCTTTCATAGACAAGCTTTTTACCTGCTGGAATAAAACGATTCAATTTGTTTAAATCTTCATTATAATTGAACCTATATTCAGCTTTAACTTGTGACGAGTTTGCCATTAAAAGTGGCATTTTTAATGCTTGTCAAACGTGTTAAAAGAAGACGTTCACAAAGTAGCGTGTTAAAACAGACATAATCATCAATTTTTTCAACCAAATAGAAGGAAACAAGACATAATGATTCAAGTTTTAACGGAACTTTCAATATTTTATAGTATTATAATGTATTA
>CAJUYI010005509.1:0-15591 GCA_910591695.1 Galerucella pusilla
TCGGCTCTAAGGTATTAAAACCGAATAAATATATTATACCTTGCCCAGCCCAAGGCTGGGCATGAGCATAGTATGTGTATTTAGTCGACAATGTCCTGTAAGCAGTCCCGACAGAATTCGTAGGTTTGTTCTACTCCATTCCAGGATATCTGCTTATTTTTTGTACATGAAGTATATGAACGCCTTCTACTGAAAGAGCCCCGGAATGTCTGCAAAGTACGTGTAGGTTTTCCTCTCCACCCAGGTAGCTATGGCTGATCTAGCACTGCTTTCCGCAATACCAAAAAATGGTTCAGGTCCGATAAATAAAGTCTTTGATCCCTTTTTTGCCAGAGTGTCGGCCTCCTCATTGCCCTCCACTCCTCGATGCTCCAGTAGCTCAGAATTCCTTGAAAGTCCCTAAATTACTCCTATATCTTAAAAGATGAGTGTTTTGAAAACGCTAATACTGCTAAATCGACATTGTGCAGGCGAACTGTCATATTATATTTTTCTTTGTCCAGAAATACGTCAAAAATAATTGGTACAAACAGAACAAGTATTGAGGCGCGAAGCGTCTTTGACCACGAACAGAACTGACTGTCTTTAGTTCACCAAGATGGTGTTTTATTGAGAAGCAACTTTTAGCGCCATACAGGAATCCATTTCACCAAATATGCCTCTCGAAGCAAAATCTCTATTACCGAAGCAGAGCAATTTTTAAAAGCGTGCACGGCGAGATTATTTATATTTGACGTGTAACTGTCACATACTAAGAGTTCCATACGGGTCAAAGAAGTTAGACGGCGTAGGAGCCGGTATAGTAGGGCTAAAGCAAGGGATAGCCTTCCCAGTAAGCCCATCAAGGAATGTCATAATTTTCCAGGCGGAAATGACGGCGATTCACTACTGTGTGGAAGAAATTAAAAGGCAGAAGAGAACATATCGTTCAATTGCCGTCTTCACAGACAGTCAAGCAGCGCTAAAGGCACTCAACTCCGTAGAGATCAATTCTAAGCTAGTATTGGATTGTGTGCGGGCCCCAAACACACTGGGTGAGCGTAGCAATGTTACGGTAACCTGGGTACCGGTGCACGAGGGTCATAAGGGCAACGAAATAGCGGATGAAATGGCCAAACAAGGCTCATCAATGCCATTCGTTGGGCCGGAACCCTTCTGCGGCGTTGCGAAAACCATAACAAAAATAAAAACAAAGAAGGGGGTCGCCCACAAATCTCTGAAATGGTGGAGGAACTTACCCAGACAGAGGCAAGCGAAACAGTTCATATAAGAGCACTCGCCAACATTTACAGCAGATCTGATAGCCAAAGATAGGAAAACTGTCAAAGCTGTAGTGGGTCTGTTAACGGGGCATTGTAAGCTCAATAGGCATTTAAAGCTGATAGGATTGACAAACCAAGATATGTGCAGGTTTTGTGACCTAGAAGAAGAAACGGCAGAATACATCCTATGTCAGTGCGATAGCCTGGCAAATGTGCGGTTTTTGCATTGGGCGAAGAAAAGCCATTGGCAGAGAGCTATATGAAAGGTTCAGTCTCCACGCTAATAGACTTTTTCAAGAGTCAGGCTGGAGAATTTAATCTAGAGTTTAGAGGACCACAATATATATGCCAAAAGCCACCTCACAAAATCTATCTATCTAAGAGTCCCATACCATTATCTATGAAAATTGGAAAAAAATCACGTTGGTTGTATGGGAGCCCCCCTTAAGGGGAATCTATCGGCAGCGATTTGACAAAATATCGAAGTATTTTTGGCAAAGAATTTCGAGGTAATGGATAAATTGAAAATTAAGAAAAAAATATATCATGTAGATTAATGTTGAACTTACGAGTTCTCATCGAATAAAAACTTTAAAATGCTAACCAAATTTTGTTGAAAAAAATACGAATCATGAGGTAATTACACATATTAAGCAAAGTTTGAGCTTAAATATGGATTAAATGGAAAAACTTATTGATAAGAAGTCTAATTTGAAGCTTTATGAATACTATATAAAAATCTCAGAATCCTCAAATTACTTATGACCGTACAATTTCTTATTGAAATTCGGTTGCTACCACTAAAATATCGGATAAAAATCCATCGCTCGCTTTTCTATCATTCTATGACTGACATTGTCTCTCTGCTTCGGTAGTCGCGTGCCGTTCCATTGTTGATACAACGCTCGCCCGGTCTCGGCGGTCTCCCAGTTCAGTACTGACGAAGCTTATAGAGTAGTACGTGAACCAAAATCCGCTTGGACCGCTTGGCTACCTACATGTTGCGGAGCTTTCATATTTTCAATAAAATTTTCGTTATGTGAACTTAAACGTGAGGACGTGGGGAAACAAAAAAATATACAAAGCATAATTGTGCAAGGTCGAATTTGGTAGATGCCCCTTAACTATCAATTTTATTTCAATTCAATTATTGATTTTTAAAGTGAATAATATAACTCAATGTTCTATGAATATTTCAAACGTCTACCTGTTGCCGTTATTAATATCGAGCAAAAAAATCACGTTTGTTGTATGAGAGCCCCCTTCATTACTTAATTCATTCTATTTTTAGTATTTTTTGTTGTTATAGCGGCAACAGATATACTACAAGCGCCAAACTGATGACGAGCCCGCCCCCATGCGCACAAACTCATTTTCAATGTTACCTCCCACTACAGCTCTTGCAAGACATATAAATGATCTGTACAGAGGCGTATCATTAGTTGTCCTCCAATTCTGTTGGCGTTTGGCGTTGTCTGAATAATGTTTGCGGTATAGGTACGACACTGACCGGCAAGGTGCTTATCGTAATCCAATAGTAATTTAGTTGGGAGGGTCTATACCTGCGCGATCACTCACCATCACGTTTGGTGCTTGCAGTACATTATCTGTGTCTAAAACCTCGATGACACGGGGCCAGTTTACTAGCTACAAGCCAGTGAGTTAGCTAGCAGCTCAAAAACTCGCCCCGTGTCATCGAGCTTTTTTACAATCTGCTTTTGTCTCTCCGATTGTAAAAAATATAAAACCGGGCTAATTTACTCGCCAGTCTCAACAGCTGTGTTATATTACATAAAATAGGGTACTGCTCGTAGATGTAGAAACACTCTATTATATTACACATGCTCCACTTTATTTTTCAGCTTAAAAAAATAAACCTCAGTACGCCACACAGACCAACACGAGTGGCCGACTAGCAGCTCGTAAACTAGCACATTGTAATCGAGGCTTTAAGGTTTGTTCTCACAAGCATCACAGACAGTCTTTGACAATCCGGATTCGGCGCAAAGACCCTATAGCGTTCTCACAAAGATTTCTGATTGGTTTGAAAACTGTCTATTATTTGTCAGAGATTTTCTGAGAGAACAAACATTTAGTAATTGGGTTTGTTTTTTACCATCTGGGTACGGAACCCTAAAAACGCTTGTCGATGCTTTTGGAAGTTCCAAACCGTTCCTTTAGATTCTTCTATTTCATACTGATAAAAAGATAAACTACTATACTACACCATTAACCACAGTTGGACATTCAATAGTTATAGCGTTCCTGACCTGCTCAATACATTATTTAATGTCAGTCGTTTAATAGAGCTGTTGTACTATAACTATCTTTTTATGCTGTTATTACAACAATATTTTTTATTGCTTTGCATTTTTTTTGATGATGAATGTTTATTAAAAATAACTTACCATCGCATCAAAATAATTATTGTTAAAGGCTGGAATACCATATAAAAGTATTTGCTGAGTTATAATTTTCACAAGTTCCCATAAAAAGACATAGCGTTAATATTTTAAAAGCTTAGCGGGCACTTTATGTTCATTAAAATATTTAAAAAATAAAACAGATCCATGATCAGTAGCGGCTCTTGATTGCTGTAAACGAGAAGGCAAGAATCGAACGTTTTCAAAGATATGCCTTGGCCTGGTACTTCTGATTTTTAATAAAAAGTTTTTTCACGATTTTGCGGATGATACCTATACTTTTTCGCACGTATTTTAGTTCGGAAGCTTACTGCTGGATACTGGCGCCAACTTTGTAATAACAATAATAATAATATAGTTCTTGAACAAATAATAGACAAAAGTCTAAAGACTATATTAGAAAATACGTTGGATGATTCACAAAGTGGCTTTAGGAAGGGCAGAAGCACACAAGATCATATTTTTTAAAGCAAATAACGGATAAAGCCTGGCAAGAAAAGAAAAAGATATATCTAGCATTTATCGAGGCATTTATTGACTTAGAACAAGCATTTGATGTAATACCAAGAAGAAAGCTACAATCGTCAACATTTAAAAACACTGAAGGACTAAGACAAGGAGGCAGTTTAAGCCCAACATTACCTATATGGACGAAATAATAAAGAAATGTAAGAATGAAAACAAAAAATTCAACATCTGAAACACAAAATAAAAACATGGAATATTATCTTGAAAGAAAACGAGATGGTTATGAATAAAAACAAAACAAAAGTTATGGTTATAGGAGAAGGATAAGAAGAAATAGATATAGAAATAGAAGGACAAGTTATAGAACAAGTGACAACATTTCAATACTTGGGAATAACAATCGATCAAAACGGAACACAAGAAGCAGAAATCAATAAAAGAATAGAAGAAAAAGAAACTTTACGATGAACAAAACATTCATAAACAATCAAGAAATATCGATCAATACCAAGATGAAAATATTTAAAGCAATATATAGGCGAATATTAACTTATGGATGTGAAACGTGTGTGCTAAACCAAACATGGAAAAGCAGTTGAAATGAAATTCTTAAGAAGAGTCCGAGGCATTACAAAAAAGGACAACATTAGGAATACAGATATAAGAAGTCATCTAAAAATAAAATCAATCCTAGAATTTATAGACTACAGACAACTGGGTTAGTGGGGGCATTTACGAAGAATGGAAAACACAAGACAGACTAAAAGAATATGGAAAGCAAAAATATTTTAAAATAAAAGGAATGGAAGACCAAGACAAACATGGAATAAAACTATTTCAGAAATATTAAAAAATAAAGGGAAAACATGGACAGAAGCAAAAATGATGGCGAAAAACCGAAAAAATTGGAAAAGCTTCATAAGCATTTAGTTTAGTTAAAGAAACGTACCCTAACACCAATTATTTGGTATATAGGGTCCCGATTATAACGTGCTATTCAAAAGTCCCCTCCCCCTCTCGTATCTTTTGAACGGCTACACTTACATTAATAAAATTTGGAGGGTGAAAATAAAGTGTTGTAAACTTCTCTACGAAAGGAAACAGGTGACGTAATAGTAATAGATGACGTCATAGTGCCACTCTGGCCAATAATTTTAAATAGGACCTTGTGGCAAGTGATATCTCGTTTGAAAGACATTGACATTTTGTGTGTTCACATTTCCAATGAGGCAAAAAGTACTTTCGTCACTAAAACAAATTGTTTTTGTGTATAAATGTGGGTTTTGACTAATTTTATTTGTCATACATTCACAGATAGACGCAACTTTAGTTGAAGAGGAAGTAGGGTTTACTACCATTTCAGCAACTATATACATTTTTTTATCATCACTAAAAATGTTGGTCGACCAGATTGTTTGGCATTTTGAACACTACCTGTTGCTTCAAACTTGTGAAGAAGCTCTTTTAAATAAGTTCTCGAGATAGGGCGATCTGGGTATCTTTCATTAAATATACGTTCCGCTTCATGGAGATTCTTTCTAGATTCACCAATTATTAAGATAGCCGCTACTTTGTCGGCTTGAGTACGTACCATTTCGCCTATGTAATCTCTTAAACATCTCGTTAAACAATAACAAAATTAAATATTTGAGCTATTTAGAAAAACTTTGCAAAGCAACAATTACTATTAAATTAAAAACGTCAATTTTTTTGACAACTAACCAGAGGCGGACTGAAAAATCTTCAATATTTAAATGTGAAATAATAATTTTGGTATTTATTTAATTCATCCGTCAAAATTAGTTTAAGCCCAAACAAAATTAATATGGATATGTAGCCAATGTCAATTCCTTTCAAACGAGATATCACTTGCCATAAGGTCCTATTTAAAATAATTATTGGCCAGAGTGGCACTGTGACGTCATCTATTACTATTACGTCACCTGTTACCATTCGTAGAGAAGTTTACAACACTTTATTTTCACCCTCCAAATTTTATTAATGTAAATGTAGCCGTTCAAAAGATACGAGGGGGGAGGGGACTTTTGAATAGCACTGTATATATAGTCTATGTTAATGTTCGTTGATATAATATAATAATATAGTTCTTGACCTATTATTTGAGTTGAATTTCAGGGGAAGTCTTAGCCTTCCTTGTCCCCTCTGTCACTGTCCATGATTAGGAGTAGTGAGTTGTTTCAGCTGGCCCTGAATTGATTAATATTTCCGTAATTGGAGAATTCCAAAAAGATCGCATTTAAATTAATGTACTGGGTGGATAGAACAATAAAACAGTTCAAGGTTAACATGCGACATTATATTTTATTTAATTAATTAGAAGAAAATACAAAATTATGGTAAAGCAAGTAAGTAGTAGGCGCCTACTTATTATATCTAACCTTAAAATTTTATCATAATTTTCCGTTATTTCAATGTCAACTTGAATATCTATTTTTGTCAGTGACACTTTTGACTAACAATATTATCATCGTCGGTTAAACAAACGCAGTAGTAGCAAAAATTAATATTTGTCTTTTTCTCAAGCTCGAGTGTTCTTCTATTATGAAACTATTGATAATGCGATACCTTGTAGGTACATTATTTGGTGATTAGATCCATACAGGATCGGTTGTAGGTTAATTTAAAGGAAGTTTACAAAATTTTTACATAGGATAGCACAAAAAATGTATATTTTCTTTAATCGGTATTTATTTCTTAGTAACGTATGTTCCGACCGCAATTTTTTCAAACCAATCTGGAAATAATAATAATAAAGAGAACAGTGACATCATGGTTTTCAAGAAAAACCACACAGGTAGTTATTAAATACCAGTTTTAAATATAGGAAGATAAAATAAAAACAATTTCATTAAGCGAAATAACCTTTGCGGTTTCATTTTGAAGACTGCTTTTGTTTGTTATTCTCGAAGTGTTTAATATAGCATTATTTCATCTAATAAATTGTATACAAAAGATAGCAGATAAAGTTGTTTGCTTTTTGAAACACTAAAGATTGTTTTGTTTGTCGAAAATATTAAATCGATTGTGATGTAAATACAGATTTTTCCATTGCAACAAATTTATAAGGTTAATTAAATATGTCATATTTACATACGGTTGCCATACGTCTCGTGTGTACGGGTCTGTCAATGTATTTAACCATTTAGGCATTTAACCATCACTGCATGTCCCGTATTTCGACAAAATACAGAAATAGAGGGCGCTGAACGCTTATCTAGGACGGCTGAATTTGTGTTGCTCACGGCACCGCGCGAACTTGACGCTCTGACAGAGTTTCTTAGGTAAAACCATTTTTTTTCCTGTTTGTATGATCATATATAAAAATAGACAGATCGGAATTTGGAGCCTTTGATCCCATCCGAACTCAGAGAGACCTGACAAGACACACAAAAGAAGACTAAAAGAGATACCAAATAATAAACAAATAGGACAGTAACTATGACACAATACCACAAAAAAATACACAAGTCCATGCACGTGGGTGCGTGTAGGCAAAAAAATAAAGAAAAAACTAACAAAAAAACCATGTGTACTAGTGTGCAAGGGATATCTGTAACAGAAAGTGAACACAGCAAAAACATTTAAAAAAAAAGTAACCCAAAAAATATCAAAAACACAAAATAAAAACCCCGGGTGAACAAGAAAAAACACAGCGAAGAGGAACCCCTCAATACGGGGTCCGCGCATATCTGTTAAAGGAAGCTCGGTGATTCCTGAGGGTTCAGCTTTAAAAGAAGGCGGAGGACTACTCATGTTAATGTATTGTTACGAACTCAGTCATTCAGAAGCCGGTCCTGTCGCAAACTATGAATGCGATCTTTCTAGAAAGGTTCTTCAACAGGTAATGTTCGAGACTTTTCTCGAACAGCGTAAAAGGCGGTGAATTCAAGAAAGTTCTAGAGATTCCAAGGACTATATATACGCGGGTTTTCGAGTGAGTCAGAAGTTGTTCAGTAGCTATACAGTGAATCGGTAAACAGTTTCAGTATACAGTGAGTGAACAGAAAGTGAATATAAATAGTGTTGAAGATAAATTAGGACAATTATCATACCGAGTGTAGATAAATTAATAGACATTAAGTAGTGTGTATATAAATTAAGTTTATTATAGTGTGTAAGTGTTTCTTTAATAAATCAATAGTAATTAGCCATAGTGAGTGTATAATTTTATCCCACGGTAAAAACTGTTTAAATAAATAAGAAAAACATTACAGTATGTTTCACCAGGTCGAGTGGAACGGATTTTAAAATGAGGCAGCGAAAGTACACACAAACACAACCGAACCAATATAGCACCAAACAAGAGGGACAAGGGAATACAGCTACCAGAGCTACCCCCTACAGAGAGAAGGACATCCCCTTTATTTAAATACAAACTTAAAATTTGTTATTGTTAAATGTAACTATTTGTTATTATATATTTCTAAATATTTATCTACTTTCATTCTGTTTTTAGTTTATTGAAATTGTGGTTGAATACTAAATAGTCAAAAGCCTAGCTATGATAAATTAATTTCCTTTTATGTAATAAATAGTTATTTATACCTAATTACATCTTAGGTAGGTACCAAATTTTTGAATTATGTGAAACTTTATACTCAGCTCTAATTTTGTATTTACCTATATTCCTTTATTTCCAACCTATATTCCAACGTTGGTGCCGAGTCATGTAAATAAGCTTTCGTTCGGCAGCCATGCTGCGTGATCCCCTAGACTCTAGTCTCCCCATAGAGTAAAGGGAAGCAAGGGATACGCGATCGCCAAGTACGAGCAAAGATTACAGAATAAAAATATAAGATGTTTCACTCCAGGGCGGTTTGATTAAAGTTGCTGTCCCAAACGGACGCCGCTCTCATAAATTATGTTTACGACTCGCTTTTGTTGTCAATAAGGAGACCGGTAGATACCAGATAAGTTCGGAGAGCTTATTTTATTTTAAGCTATACAGGGGTGATTAGAGAAATATATATTCAAATTAATAGGATTCTTTATCACAAAGGTTAATTTTTATGTTAATTATTTCGAAAAATGTTCGGGATATGAATTTTAAATGGTAAGTAAAAAATAAACTTGAATTTTGAAAATGTGTCAATTCACAGTTTTTATCCAGCATCTTAGTAATTTTTGATTTTTAAATAACGCGTAGATATTTTTTGGATTGACAAAGTTAAAACAGTAAAAAGAGAAGCAGCTGCAGGATACCCTAAAATTTTTATAAATGTTGTAAAATACTAAGTTTGGAGTTTGGTTTATAGGTTAAATTTAATCTATTGTCTTTCAAATCTTTCAATATACATTTGAGAGTTAAATATATACTGACTCTGGTATAGATACTTGCATAATATGATGAAAAGAAATTGATTACATGGATGATGAAAAGAAAATTTAGTAAATTCGTTCAAAAGGAACTGACCAATTCCCCTTTTGGTTAGCTATAGAATTGAATTTTTGTATTTTCTTGCTTAATGTACTTGTTTATATAATATCCTTATTATACAAATAAATCCGTCATTTTGTATTAGGAAATATTACAAAATATTTAGTGTTTAAGCTTTGCTATTAAAGAGAAAAATATTAATATGACTTTTTGCTCATTTCAACAATTAATTAATAAATTTAAAAAATCTATACAACATAAATATAAAACACGAGCAACCAATAAACACCGTACTAAAATAACAGCGCTCGACGGGCGACGTCCCGTATAATTTGCCAAATTAAATGCAAGTAAGGACGTAGCGACGTACTGTACCATCCAAGTCACCAGACAGTCACCAGCGGCATCGGTGATTTACGCCATAAATTCAAACGAGTGAAACATATTTTTATTCTTTGGTACGAGTGAGGTTCTGTCGGAATGACAGAGGGTGGTGGAATGTTCTACTGGCCTGGGGGTGGATGTTTTGTTTGTGACACGGGCTTGCTCTCGCGCACGTGTTTGTGTAATTGAATTCAGCCGGCATCTCATTGGTCTATAGATATTTTAAATCCATCACATTCTGAGCAGCTGCATCTTTAACAAAATAATGCCGTACATCAATATGTTTTGACCGTTTATGATGTATAGGATTTACCGACAATTTCTGTGCACTCTCTGACTGTCCGAAAGTCTCTGAACAAAAAACTCATTAAGCAAATTTCTTAAATAAATTGCTCCTTTAGAAGGATAGTTTTTTGACGTGAAATCAGGAGCTGCGGGGGTTCCAAGTAACAAGTTTGGAGAATAAGTTCATCTTTTTATCTCACATCGTTTTAACGTAGCATGTAATTGTCAGAATTAATCAAAGTATCTATGAAATTTGGAATGAATTAATATTATGAGGATCGTATTTACATAAATACGTCATATCTCGTTTGTTTTTCTCCAAACTTAATTGTGAATCGGAAAAAGAATTGAATGCGATGATTCGTTTTAACGTAATCTCGATAATCATAACATTTACTCTCGTGCCGGAAATTGTTAAATGATTTTCAGGAACACTTGTTTATCCAATCAGTAGGCGCTGTCGTTAGTAATATTTTCCAGGAGCCTTTTCGAAATTTCTCACAAATTTAACAAGCAAATACCGACAATGACGAATTACCGAAACCACTCCCCAATCTGTAAATAACTTGTTTCTTTCTTTTATATCACTACTTACAGCTGTACATTTTTTTTGTTTACTGGAAATTCAATTTGCTAAACGCCTAGAACATAATTTGAACGTTTCTATGGTTGAAAATAAAATCGAAAAGAATAATTAACTAAATTTCAGGTTGCTTAAAAAAATCATAAATGAAATTCTAGTCTAGTAAACAAAAAAAAAACTCGCTTATTCAGAATTTCTATTCAATTTCTTCCATAATATTGATAATATTTTCAATTTTTTGTATAATTTAAAGTATTAAGTGGATATTTTACTTTTGTATACATGAAGTTAAAATACCAAGAGACGGTCCTGGTTCGATAAATGATTACAACTAATTGACGTTTCCATAGGATCAATTGCTTAAGAAATAACAACAATTTACCCACTTCCTACTACTTTGTGGTGTTTTGTTACTAACCAGTTATTAACCGCATTTCAAAGTATCTTAATCGACTATTACAACGGAAATATTGTAAAATATTAAATATCTAATTGTGGTTCAGATTCAGATTATAAAAGTAAAAACGAAACGTTGAGAACGTACGTCTGTGCAATAAAGTATGGAAACAAATTATACATTTATAGTTTTTTATACAGGGTGATTCCTGAAAGTTCCATATTTGTAGTATTTTTAAAGAAAAATATAAGATCTGCACTGTTGTTAGTTTCCAAATTTCATACTGTAGTTTTGAAGAGTTCTTTAAATTATTCTTTATCGATTAAAGGATGTTTAATACTCGAAGAAAAACATTTCAGGAACCGTCAAACATATAATCCACTGGTTAGAACTGCCAGGAGGTCTACCAGCTCGTCCATGATATTTTATTAATTGGATTAATGAGAAATTTACACAAGAATCTTTAACGATAACTAACCAAATTCCAGTCTCCAGTGCTCTTGTGAATGCAGGCAAGATTTTACTTCCCCTTATTGAAAAATATCCAATACTCAGCTTTCCAAATAAAGTTTTTCTAGAATATTATTATTAATACAATTCGTAGTGTAGTAATACCTTAATCCAACCCTTGGCAGAAATATGGTCGCCCAACTGCGACAGCTTCGAATTTTAACCAACTCCAATACCTACCTTTGAAATAATATATTGACCATACTGTATTCTGTATTAATGGCACACTCATATTTTATCTACGAAACTCCGAAAGGTTGTTCGAGGTGATTTGAAATTAAATTGTGATGATATCAACGTTGCCACCTCTTACTATTAAGATTAAGATTCACGTAATGCATAATAATTTTTTAATAGTTCAGTGACAGTCAAGCTGCTCTTAAAGCACTTCAGAGCTCTAAGGTAACATCTTGGCTGGTATAGGAGTGCGGCGAAGAACTTAGAAGACTGGCGACTCGGAACAGTGTAACACTGGAGTAATAGATAGATACAATAGTTTATTTCCTTTTAAAATCTTTACAATTTTATGGAAAGGGTGAGAGCAATATACAAACCTGTTTATAATGATAAAATAAATATTAGTTATTCATTTATAATAAAGGCTCTGAGTTTTAGAACATTCCAAATATAGCAATTGCTTTAGCTGAATATATTGTAATACTATTCAGTGAATCAGCTAGGTAATTTAAGGTGAATTGTTTCATACTACAATATATTGGACAATCAAAAAGTATGTATAATTCCTTCTGGTTACAAATTGTGCAGATTTCATTAGGGTTTATCTGATAGGTACAGCCTTTGTATGTAAACTTTAAGGAGGATGTATTACATAACCGAAGTTGCGCGATAGTCCTTGTAATTTGGATGGGCATTTTTAGGCACAGATATTTTTGTCGTGACGCAGACACTGTTAAATGTTCATATATGGGAAGGAAGGATGACTGTTGGCAGAGAGAAATATCTAATTCTAGAAGTTTATTTTTAAATTTAAGCAAGAGAGATTTTCTATTGATCTGTAAAAAGCGGAAGGAGAGATGATTCCAAGTAAGATTGGTATCAATGAAAGTAAAAAGAGCTTTTCCTGAGCTGCCCAGTTGTACTTGCTATCACATTCCATCAGATGCAATTGACGGAAAAAGCACAATTGGGGGTAACGGAAGTCATCCATCATAAGAATTTTCGTGGGTCCCAGGTCACAAAGTAATCGCTGGCAATGAAAAAGCTGACGAACTCGCAAGAGCAGGATCGTCAACTCTGTTGAACGGACCCGAACCAGCTGTGGGCATTCCCAGATGCTCAACTAGGTCATGGTTAAAAGGGTGGGTAAAAGAAAAACACAATAAACACTTTAAGAATACATGGGAAGAAATTCATGGAAGAACATTAAAAAATTTAGCGAAAGAACAAACTACGCATCATAGCGAGGCTACTTACTTGACACTTTCCCACAAAGGACTTTATAACGGAGACCTTACATGCAGATGCAGATGATGCAAAAAGGATACCGAAATAGCTTTGCATATACTATGGAACTGTGAGACGCTGGACCACAGGAGGCATTAACTATATGGTAGACCCCAAATGACTCCAGAAGACTTTTACAACCAACCAGCAAAGAACCTGTAAGAGCTAATACAGGGAACGAATTGGCTGAATAGGCTGTAGTCAGAACACTAGTGTCCACAATGAGACCAGAAGGCTGAGTGGTGCCGGCGAAGGGACGGCTCCTTGAAAAAAATAGTTCAGTTGACGAAGTGTGTATATGTCGGCGTCAATTAGTGAAATCCGTCATTCTATGAAATGCCTAGTTATTTCACGTATTGCCGGCAAACAGCGTAATTGTACATTCGGTACACCGTTTGCCTAATAGTTTTAGGCATTCCCTGTAATGTCGGATTTACGTTAGTCAAACGCCGTAATTTTCCGTTTTCAGCTGTTACTCTGTTTGCCGGGTTTAGTCAAACGTTGTAATTGTTGTTAACATCTGTGTAGTGATGTTTTCGTGAAACTGAAATGTCGAAGCATTCAGAATTGTTTTATAAGAAGTAAGATCACTATTACTCCAATCTAAGCAAGAAAAAACCTTGGAATATTGCAGAATTGACGGAGGTAAGTAAATTTTTTAGGATTTCAAACATACCTCAAACTTCTGCAACCTACAATATCACTTCAAATTCGTACACTGTTGCCACATTTAACACGGTTTTATAATTCATTTGCTTGGTGAAAGAGTGATTTTATTGTGGGACTTTTTATTGATTTTTGAGCATGTAGAGTTTAATGATAAAACTGGTATAATATTTTACTTTTTTTCTCTTAGGTTGCCACAGAAATTCTGCGGGCTAAGCAAACGCCTGGAAAAAAAAACGAGTAGACAGTATCACCTTTTATCTTTATATGACGTGTTGGAAGTGGGAGAAGAAAAAATTGTTATTAAAAAGGACAAACATGATGAAGGAAAGTATGTTTTCTTGGTTCCTTATGAAAAAATATTTAATGTTGTTTATGAAGCACACATTAATGTTGGTCATGGCGGTCGAGATAAAATTATGCACAACTTAAAAACAAAATATGACGTCGGAAGATATGCAATAGAAAAATTGCTCGAAACATGTGAAGTTTGCCAAAAGAAAAAGAGTAAGTCTCATGCAAATCTGACCATAAAACCCATTATTTCAACAAACCTTAACTCCAAAGGACAAGTGGACCTTATGGATTTTCAATCCTGCCCAGACAATGAGTACCGTTGGCTGCTTAATTCTCAAGATCACCTAACAAAATTTTTATTTTTACGTCCTCTTAAAACAAAAACTGCGAATGAGGTAGCAAATGAATTGTTCAAAATATTTTTGGAAATTGGTGCACCTAGTTTACTCCAAAGCGACAATGGTCGAGAGTTCACGGCATCTGTGATATCGGAAATGGTGAAAATTTGGCCATCTTTAAAAATTCTTCATGGTCGACCAAGGCATCCGCAATCACAGGGAAGCATAGAGAGAAGCAACCAAGATGTAGAAAATATGCTTAGAGCATGGATGTATGACCATAGTTCAAAAAACTGGTCACTGGGCTGTTATTTCGTACAGTTTCAGAAAAATAGTTCCAACCACAAAGTAATTGGACGTTCACCATATAAAGCACTATTTGGAGTTGATCCTAAAGCTGGATTTTCTCCTATGAATCTACCTAGAGATTTATTGGACAACGTGGAAAATGAAGATGACTTGCGTATGTTACGAGATGAACATATGGAAAATGAAAACCTGCAAGAAGAGCCACAGTCTAATGAAATAGATATTATTTTGTTTCGTTCTTATTTGTTCGTTCTGTTATTTTTTTTATGGTATGTATACTTTAGTTAGGCGAATTTAATCTCAGAATCATATTTTATTTTTTGTATTTGTCCAAACCATTCTCCTAATATAATTACATAATATTGATAATAAATGAGTTTATGTTTGAAATTTAATACTTAATACCTTTTCATGCACTACTGGCAACACTGTCTAATTACAATTATTGACTAAAGCCGGCAAAAAGAGTAACAGCTTAAAACGGAAAATTACGACGTTTGACTAACGTAAATCCGACATTACAGGGAATGCCTGAAACTATTAGGCAAACGGTGTACCGAATGTACAATTACGCTGTTTGCCGGCAATACGTGAAATGACTAGGCATTTCAGAGAATGACGGATTTCACTAATTGACGCCGACATATATATATTTTCTTGTAAATTCAAGATTCCTAAAATTTACAATTTTTTTAATTATTTTTTCTAATTTGGGAAATCGATAGACTGGTAGGTAAACTTTTTTTGTTAATCTATATTATACTTTAAGGTACTTATGAAATGAAAGAAGGCTCAGGCTCTGGAGTT
>CAJUYI010005510.1:0-15586 GCA_910591695.1 Galerucella pusilla
TGAATTTGGATAAATTGTTGTCAGTTTTGAAGCAAATATTCAAGTTTAAAGTTTCTAAAAATGATTTTATTTTTAAGGCTGGTATGATGGTTGTGAATGAAATTCCAGGTAAACTTGTTAAATACTTTAGTTAATTCCATATTTAGACAAATTCTTTTCATTTCCTTGTAAATAGATTATAATTTTACTGTTAAATTTCCGTATAATTTAGTATTAAGGCACTGTATAAATAGAAAGTTTCTCATTATACCTCCAACGTTTGAAAAAGCTACTGTGTTAGCGAAACGCGTCACTTTATGTTTAATTACAATGTAGATTTTACAAAATAAAATTGTTTGATTTCATAACTTATTATGGATCTACATCAAGTAAAAGCCTCATGTATTCAATTTCTGAGTTTCTCACCAAATTGCACTGTTGACTCGGGGACAATAACAACTTCTAGTGCCGGATCTAGTTTTTTTGGATGTTTCCACTAAACCTTTCAACTGCGCCATAAATTAAAACAATAATCATAATCGAATATATATTTATTAAATACCTATATGTACATTCCTATGATTTGTTATAAATAGTCATTACTCTTGAGAGATTAATTGATAAATACATTTTTAGATAACACAAATAATTACAAAAATCAACCAAATTTTAAAGTAAAAATAATTCTTAATTTATTTATTATCAAAGGGAATACAATATACACCTATGCATATTGTATAGCACCAAAGTTAATATCAAAAACTTTAAAATTTCTTTTATCATAGGCCGGGATATTGAATTAAATACTCTCATCCCTTGGAAATCGAAAGAACTTTTTTTTTTTTTTCCGAATAAAATTTATTTGGACAGTCTCTGTATGAACAATACACTCCGCCGTGATGTTTATCCATTTTTTAAGAATAATAATCTATACCACTATATTTTTATAGTTAATATTACCACAACGCACAATCGATTAGTCAAAGTGATTTTGAGCATATTTTGACGTTTTGATTATGTTAGGTTAGGTTAGCCGTCACCGTTATTGTGCATGGTTGCCAAGGATGTGGTTTGTGAAAAAAAGTATATATTTATGGTATGATTTTTATACATTATAATTTTTTTAATTGTATAATTCTTTTAATGTTAATAGAATTAATTTAAAACAAGTAATTATCGAATATTTGTATCTGTATAACTATATCACACTTAAAAAAATGCTTATAAAATATTTGACCTATGATCGTAAATTGAAGGAAATATTATGCAAATTGACAACCCTGTTGACAAATTTCCCGAAGCAGCCTGAACGGAGTTGACATAAGACGATGGGCATTTAAATGGGTATGTCCACCCATCTCTCTCTCTTTTTACTGTTCTCTGTCAAGCTTTCGTATCTGTTCTCTTTATAATCTGTGACTATACCTTTTTCTATTACTGAGTGTTCATCATTCAATTCAAACGGACAAGATATTTAGAGAATATTTTTATTGAAGAAACAAATTTCAATAGTTTTTGTTAAACAATTTCATGTAGTGTTCTCAAGTGTGGAATGCGGGGAGCGATAGATCGACTGTTTTAACCAGGCAAGGTGACTATTTAATTGTTACCCTTGTGTTCTGGACTGTCGATGGAGTCACATTAACTCTTCTGTTGATTGCTTTTTTAGTTGTCTGATATTGTATGACATGTATGAAATTTGACATATAAACAGTCGAAACTGATGCTTATATTTATTATAAAATGACTTCCGTTTTCCTGTCATTTCGGGTCACGTGACCCTAACATAATTTTTTTGCATGGGACAACCGGTATAATATTGCAATTTTGGATATATCAATCAAAAACAAATTCAACGATACCACACTTGTCATCACTGTATTGTGCAGTAATGATAATTATAGGAGCTATTTATTTTTATTAAATTTATTAAAGCAATAGTATCAACAACATAGGTTGTCATTCATTATTGATAGGTGAATTTTATTCAAGAACTGTCATTATTAGTCATATTTTTTGTGAAGACACTGTAATAATAAGTGAATAATGCCTTACAATTTTTAATTACGATTAATATGTTGACATGCTACTTATTTATGGAGAATGTGGAAACAACAAAACTCATGCTCAAGGTTTGTACAGAAATCGTTTTCCTCATAGAATAACTCCAAGCAAAAATACTTTTGTCTTTGTCGAACGGAAGCTAAGAACTGGTTCTTTTCCAAGCGGTAAAAATCAAGTTACTCGTCAAAAGACCGCTCAGACAGATGACAATGTGATAAATATTTTGGCTTATCTTCATGTAAATCCACACACCTCAATACGATTTCTTGAACAAGAATTACAAATAAGTAGAAGTTTTAATACAAAAAGTATTAAAAAATCACAAATACCATCCTTATAAAATAAAATAGTTCCTGCAGATCCGGAAAGGAGAATAAATTTTATTGCTGAAATGTTAGGACACATTAATGATGACCCTTCTTTTTTATGAAAAATATTATGGAGTGATGAAAGTAGATTTCATAACAATGGTATTGTTAATCGCCATAATTGTCATTATTGGTCGCAGGAGAATCCGAAGTGGATGCGCGAAACCAATTTTCAAACAATATGGGAAATCAATGTTTGGTGCGGTTTATTCAACGGTCGGTTGATTGGTCCCTATTTTTATGAAGGAACATTAACGGGGCAAAGATACTTAGATTTTCTTCAAAATACTCTACCAGAATTACTTGAAGATATTCTCTTACATGAAAGGCAAACAATGTGGTGGCAGCAAGATTGAGCTTCTCCTCACTTTTTTGGGCCAGTTAGAGAATATCTTAACAACACATTTCCTGAAAAATGGATTGGTCGAAATGGTGCGATTCTGTGGCCACCCCGTTCTCCGGATATTACACCCTTAGATTTCTTCCTCTGAGGTTACTTAAAAGGTCTAGTTTATGTCACACCCCCGATTGATTTAGATGATTTAAATGATAAAATAAGACAGGCATGTCGGACCGTAACACCCGCAATGATTACAACATCACTTACAAGAAATCTTTTAACAAGGTTTGAACATTGTGTCAATGTACATGTTCATCAATTTGAACAATTTCTTGAATTACTTGTACTTTTTAATTCCCTATGTTACGTTTTTTAATAAAATAATTAATACAGATGTTCATTTAGGTAACTGCCCCTATTATCATTACTGCACAATACAATAATGTCAAGTGTGGTATCGTTGAATTTGTTTTTGAGTGATATAACCAAAATTGTAATATTATATCGGTTGTCCCATTTAAAAAAATTTTGTTGGGGTCACGTGACCCGAAATGACGGGAAAAACGGAAGTCATTTTATAATAAATATAAGCATCAGTTTCGACTGTTTATATCTGCCAAAGTTCATACATGTCATGTGAACAGTTTTCGAGAAATTGGACTGTCAAAACGTCGTGGGACACCTTGTATTTAATTTTATTCAGAGACAGTTTACTGACGGTACAAACAAGAGACCAAAAAGCCAAAAGGCTGAGGTGCCGAGGTCTCGAAGCGTGGCGTGGATGTTGATGCCGAATCGATTAATCAATCAATTAGATATAGCACAAGCAGGCGATTTGGACATGAAAATATTTATGAATAAAATTTTTAATTGTACTTTTGGTCAGAAAGATGCTTTTAAAAGGCTGGGTCGGACGAACGAAATAGACCCTATCATATTAATAATCAAACAAAACAAATTTGCCAGAGAATAGAGGGTTTGATGCGGGACTCCTGGAGGGCTAAACTTCTGGAATATATATGGAAATTTCTTCTTTGTCAATAAAACTTTTACAATTAAATATGCACTAACTTTTTGATGTGAAATTACTTTTTATTTCATAAATTCAAATCGAATTTGTGAGAAAATAGCATTAACATTTTTTATTATTTCCAGTTAACAATGAACGATTTTAGTGTTCATAGGATAATCGGCAGAGGCGGTTTCGGTGAAGTTTACGGTTGTCGAAAAGCCGACACCGGCAAAATGTACGCCATGAAATGTCTTGATAAGAAAAGGATAAAAATGAAACAAGGTGAAACTTTAGCGCTTAACGAAAGAATCATGTTGTCTCTGGTCAGTACGGGTCAAGATTGTCCTTTTATAGTATGTATGACTTATGCTTTTCACACGCCCGATAAGCTATGTTTTATTTTGGACCTAATGAACGGTGGGGATTTACATTATCATCTTAGTCAACATGGCGTTTTCAACGAGTCAGAAATGAAGTTTTACGCTGCAGAGGTTATATTAGGTAAGTTTGTTCACATAATATTGGAAAAGTATCCTTTTTCACTCATACAATCCACCTTGTAAAGGACTACAATATAATACAGTAATGACAATATTAAAAATGTATCTATTTACCGGTAACTATGAAACGCCCCGATCAAAGCATTTCAGAAAGTGGAATTCGACACCAATTACGCTATCACTGGGATGAGGTGCAATTAATATTAAATTGGAAGCCACCAAGTTCAATATTGAATAACTGAATAAATGATGAAAACAAAACAAATATAAGTAAAGTGGAACTTACTTAACGCGTTGCTCTAAATGATACAATATCACATTCTTGAATTTTTGAAGGAAATTTTCCACGGGCATGCTTCTCCTCTTGAACTGATAGGCTATTAGGTTGACTGGAGGGATTTTCAGTAGTTGTAATGGTTGTATTATTTCCTCTCCAAAGTCTGAGTCCGTGTAGCAGAGTATATATGAGTAGGTGTTTCAGCATAGAGTTCACATTTTCTGCACATAGGTTCACTAACTTTGCCCATTTTGTGCAGATGTTTCCTCAGGGTACAGTCTCCAGTCGGCAGCTCGGTAACTGTCTTCAAATATCTGTTACCCAGCTTCAACAGACTGAATGAGAGTTCTTCGTGTACCGTATTCAGTAAACTCTTTGTAAAGTGTCTTCCATTTGAGATGGTGTTCCTTATAGTACAGGGAATGAAGCATTTCACCTGGCAATTTTTTCGTCCAGCATGGATTGACTTGAAATTTTAACAGAAGGTAGGTGATAGCCCAAGGATCAAAATCTATATCGATCCGAAGGGCGTTATAGCCCTGGGGGTGGTTGCCACCCCATCTCGGGGTGAAAATTTTTTATTACATTTTAACCACAGGAATCGATTGAAAAAGTGATTCTAAGCAAAAAATGTTCCATCTTTTTTTTTGTGAAATCAATATTCTCTGTTATTCGCGATTGAAAGTAACGCTTTTTAAAGGAAAAAAATCGACGTTTTTGATATGTTTTTCGCGGATAACTCAAAAATTATGCATTTTATCGAAAAAACTGTGGGGAGCAAAATTGTAACTTTAAAAAAAACAAGCAAAACCATTTTTTTATAATTTTTCTAAAACCAATAGGAACCGAGATATGGCCCATCAATGATTATATTTTTTTTTCCAAATGCAAAATGTGATAGATTCAAAGTCAAATACCGGAAAAATGATGCATTTTTCGTAGAAAACTCATAGAATCTTTTTTAAAGAGAATAATTAGACCGTTATTTAAAAAAAAAGTCTGTAACATCAAAATGGTGTGAATGATGACAAAAATAATGTCAGTACTGAATTTTTGATACAAAAAAATCGGTGAAAACAACCCCCTAACTACCCCCATAATTAAAATTGATCTTTACCCTTATGCAATTCTCTTTGTACATGTATGGTTAATATGTCCAAGAAGATTGACCAATTTAAAATTCATAGTTTTCGAAAAATTATGGCTTAAAGTAAAAAGTTATTTTTCATAATTTTGTATTTTTCATCCTTTCTTTCAAAATAACTCCGAAAATATTAGAGGTACAAGCAAAGTTAAAAAACTAAATTGTAGCTTTTTTTATGACAAAAATTTTCCTGTAAGTAGATTTTTTGTACAGTTAATATTTGACGAGATATAGCCGTTTAAAACGTCTATTTACGCACGAGCACCACCTTTTTTTAGCCCTTTAAACTCACCCCATTTAAAAACGAAATGGTCTAAAGAAATTTAACTTACATATCCTTGTAGTTCTTGAAAAACCCTACAAAATCGTTTTTGAATAAACTTTTTATCATCAAAAATGAAGGAAATACGTTAAAAAAACCAATCGATTTTTTTTTCGAAAATTCCAATAGAATAGTATACTGCACTTGGAAGCATAATAATGTACAAAACCGGTTTATTCGGCAGTGGGGCGTTATATATAGATACGAAATATCTATTACAATAGTTTATAAAAATTGCAATGTTGTGAAGGGTGATTTTTAAAGGTTGAAAAGTTACTTAATGCACGTGACACATTTTTTTTACAACAGAATTATTGAGCAAATCCCTATTAGCATTATTTATGTTTCTCATGGCAAACATTTTTTTTTATATAGGTAACACTAATAACAGTTGATTTTTAAGGGTTGAAAAGGTATAAAATTGTATTTTGAAATGTAACAAATTCATCATTTTACTAATTCAAACCAATGTTCACCTATCTTAAGATTTATAATACTATTTTTTAATTGTTGACATTTAGGGGTAGTTTTCACCTCTAAGAAACAATCAGGGTTCGTCGGCATGACATGATATATAAAGCAGAGGGTGAGTTGAGCCTAATCCCAAATTTTTATGCGAATCAATCAGAGGCGAAATCATTTTTTAAGGATTTGTGATTTTTTTTACATTAAGCTGTAACAGGGGCTGCTTTTTAAGGGTTGAAATATGATGAAATTGTATTCCAAAGCTCAAAACAATCATTATTCAACTTATCCAAACCAAATCTTACCCATTTTCAGGTTTAAAATGTTATTTTATGATTTTTGACAAATAAGGGTAGTTTTCACCCCTAAAAACCGTTTAGCGCACTTCGCTTCGATATAGATTTTGAACCTTCGGCTATCACCTACCTCCTGTTGAAATTTCAAGTCTATCCATGCTGGACGAAAAAATTGCGAGATTTTACCTTTTTTTGAGCTTCATTTCCTGTACTATTACCTAGCCAGTTCCCGATTTCCTTTCTTATGCAATCCGCTTTCGGACCTATGTCTCCTTTAGAATTTTTTTTACCTAACAGGTCCGCCATTTCAGTACCGCAATCCCCTCATGTGCCGGCACCCATATTTGAGCCACTTTGTTGTCTTTTTCCAGCCTGTTAAGGGATTTTTTACAATTTTTCATCAGTCTAGACCTTGTTGAATTACTGATAGCTTTAAAGAGAGACAGGCTGACATATTTTAATGTTTGTCCGTTATATCCTTTTCTGATTTTTTCATCAATAGAGGCTTAATCGGAAATCGTCTCTGCCTTTTTCTAGGTCTTTTTATAGCAGCCCCAGTGCCATGGTTTGTTCTGGAACCACTCTGTTGAGTTAGAAGTTTATTTATATCTATGGTTCGTTTTGGTCAGATTTATATGTGATCACGTGCCAAAAACCCAATTTTGGCAAAAATGGACTTACGACATTTGCGAATTAGGGTAACAATATGTCAATTCAAATATGTTTCAAACTTTTATATCTGTCACTGTCAATACAATTGTGTTTGTAGTATCGGTTGTTATGGGCAACGAGCGTTTTGCAATTTTTTACGTTCGGCGAGCGTAAAGTAACTCTCCTCAAGAAACGTCAACTTTTCGTTGTCAATGGCAAGCGAAAAAGCCTACTTTTCAATGTGATTGTAGAAAAAAGCATTTTCCGCTATCAATTTCAATATTCGGTGAACATAAATATAAAAAGCGTTCATTCATTCGTAGAACAACAAACAAAAACTGCTCGGTTGTTACCATATATTCCTTAATTTTGAAATAGGTCGCGTTCATCCCAACAAAGTTGATCAGATAGCGATTTTTAGAGTGATCCATCAGTTCGTAATTCTGCTGAACGTGATAATAAAACCATCGACATAATATGTCAAATGTCAATCAATACAACAACAACAACAACTCAATTTTATATATTTATTAATGAAATAATAAGTCACCTCCAGCTGTTCACTCATTTTCACTAAAATACATACTAAAATATCTCCAAACAAAGATATTTATAATATGTTTCCAACATATGTCATAAATGACAGTTAATGCAATATCAATCGGTAACGTGTAGCGTATTTTAATTCTCATTGAAAAAATGGCGACTGATACCACATCGCTCAATCTGATCAGTCAACAAAGCACGCGTTCAGCAGGAAATTGATGATCGCTTCGGTAGCGCTACGTTGTGATGAACGCGACCATAGTTTTTTTTGTTCTTTAATAATATTGATCAATTACTGATATGTATTTATATTGTTTTAGGATTAGAACATATGCATAGGAGATATATTGTATATAGAGATTTAAAACCCGCAAATATTTTATTAGACGAACATGGACATGTTCGAATATCTGATTTAGGATTAGCCTGTGATTTTTCCAAGAAAAAACCCCATGCTAGTGTGTAAGTATATTTTTAATTATAGTTTTCAGTAAAAATTAAAAGTGAAATAATTGAAATTAATATGAAGTTGGTTGTTGAAGAAGAAAAATAAGAATTATCGAAATAATTCATTATACTCTTATATTTTAATATGACAGAATAAGGTTAAGTAAGTAAGAGGTCTATTCCGTAACTAATTCTTTAAAATTCAGAGTCATCTTAAAAATAAGTTTTTAACGGGCCTTTAAAATGTTTCTGCTGAAATGCTATTCTGCAAGTATACATTTTAGAGGACTGTTAAAAATTATTTATTTTAGAGGGTTTCTTTGAAATTTCAAATAGAGTATCTGGCAACTGCGCTTTCGTCATTTAATAGCTAAGCTAGAGACCAGCTTTAATAAAAAAGAAGAGAAAGTTAATGAAGATAGAAGAAGTACATTTGTATTTGATGGTAAACTAAGTAACCCACGAATCACTCTACATAAATTGTTTTTGGTTTTTTGCTTGGAATTATTATAAGTTATATATTATAGTCATGAAAAACGTCACGGGCGCCGAGGGCGACTAAAAAACCAAAAGTTCTATCATATCAATTAACATTTTTGACACTTCCTTGGAAAAGCGAAAGATTTTTATATAAATTAAATATTGTTGGCGGGGGAGGTTTTTGCGGCATACCCCGAAACACGTCGATTTTATTTTCGAGGGGGAAAATTTTTGATAGTTAACTTATATACGGTCATACCCCTAAAAGAGGTGACTACCCTTTTTGTTAACAAAACGCAACCGAACTCTTTAGATCTTCGCTTGGATAACTGTGGCATGTGGTGAAATAATTCCTGGTATACTACAAAATGTTCGGAACAGTGTTGAACAAAGGTTGTATTACTGTTTGGAAGTAAACAGATTACAATTTGAACATTAACTTTGATTAAAACTTTTTATTTTATTTCTTCCACTCACACTTCCAGCTTAACACAAAAATGTTAGCCTGTCTTTAAAGAAAATCGAAATACCTTTTAAATTATGTGCCACTCAACTCCTCATGCCATTTAAAATTCTCGAAGGGGTAGTCACCCCTTTTAGGAGGATGACAAAACAAACATAAGTTAACTATCAAAAGTTGTCCCCCTCGAAAACAAAATTGACATGTCTCGGGGTTTGCCGCAAAAACCGCCCCCGCCAACAATATTTGAGGTGGACTGTTTCTAAAGCGCCATCCCGTATAAAGATTGTTAATCTAAACTATTCCAAATATAACCTAACAATTTTTCTCACTTTTCGTGGTTTGCAATTAATTCCTCAATCAAGGCTTCACCAATAACATCCTGACTAGGCCATTTTTGTTACCGCTATTATTTAAAGGCACATCCCTTTAAAAATAATAGTTTTAACAGGCTGTTTTGAAGAAATCCTTCAACATTTTAAGAGAAATGTGGTTACGGAATACCGATTTGATTATTTCTGTAACCTATAGGTACCCATTGAAATATTGGGTCAAAATCAGTCCTCGAATCAGTCTTACCAAAGAGAGGGATTAAAACATTCTTTTGGGGGCCAGAACCCTTTTGCGATATTAGCTCTAATTTCATATTGGGAGAAATAAGTATCGTCGAAAGAATGAGGAGATATGACCATTGTAAAGAACTATTAGGGGTAAGATAATAAAACATACCCTTAGAAAACTTCAATCAATTGAGAACAAATGCCTACAACATGACTGCAACAGAACACCATCGTCTGAATGGGCATCTGAAAATGATCAAACTAGTTGAGCAAGAAGAATGTAGATTCATTTATTAACAAAAAATTTCATTTACATGGTCGTACGATACAATTTACATAAGGGGTTATTATAGAGTTATTGGAAATACGAATTTACTGCCTTGCAGTAATTGTGATGACCTTAAATAAATAGTGCTCGACCTTAAAACAGACTGAAAATTTGGAGTTATTGAAACATGAAACTCTATAATGACATTATATTAAGGTAGGTGTCACATATGACAAAGATCACCTACACATTGTGACATATAAATATGAAACATGAAATAAAGTCGGGATAGTGCACTGCAGTAATCGAGCACAAATAAGGACAAGCACTAACCTTAATAATGTTTCCCTTATTCAAAACATCAAATGCGCATGCGTATATGTCACTATTAGGACAGCACTCTTACTGCTTGACCTTATAAAAGTTCCAATAACTCTCTAGTTTAATTGTAAAAACTTCCCATATAATAATTTGTATAAGGTATCGTCACAGTGCCACTCTGGCCAATAATTTTAAATAGGACCTTATGGCAAGTGATATCTCATTGGCATTGACATTGGCTACATAGCTATATTAATTTTGTTTGAGCTTACTAATTTTGACGGATAAATTGAATAAATACCACAATTATTATTTCACATTTAAATATTGAAGATTTTCCAGTCCGCCTCTGGTTGGTTGTCAAAAAAATTGACATTTTTAATTTAATAGTATTTGTCGCTTTGCAAAGTTTTTATAAATAGCTTAAAGATTTAATTTTATTATTGTTTAACGAATCGGTTAAGAGTTTACATAGGCAAAATGGTACGTACTCAAGCCGACAAAGTAGCAGCTATCTCAATAATTGGTGAATTTAGAAAGAATCTCTATGAAGCGGAACGTTTATTTAATGAGAGATACCCAGATCGCCCTATCTCGAGTACTTATTTGAGTGAGCTTCTTCACAAGTTTGAAGCAACAGGTAGTGTTTAAGATGCCAAACGATTTGGTCGATCAACATTTATTTATTTATTTAGTGATGATAAAAAAATTGATATAGTTGCTGAAATGAGAGTAAACCCTACTTCCTCTTCAACTAAAGTTGCGTCTATCTGTGAAGTAAGTAAAAGTACAATACAGAGAGTAGTGTTGGCTAAAAATAAATTTCATCCATATAAGTTAAAAACGGTGCACCACCTTTCGGATAACGACCCCGACAGAAGACTCGAATTCTGTGAATGTATGACAAATAAAATTAGTCAAAGCACACATTACACAAAAACAATTTGTTTTAGTGACGAAAGTACTTTTTGCCTCAATGGAAATGTGAATACACAAAATGTAAGGTATTTGAGTGACACAAATCCTCACACCTTTCGTGAACAGCATACCCAATTTCCAGAAAAAGTCAATGTTTGGGCAGGTATTTTGGGAAACCACATAGTTGGTCCTGTTTTCCTAAATTTAAATTTAAGTGGTGAAGTGTATCTGGAGATGTTACAAAATGCAATTGAGCCGTTAATTCTTGAAATTCTGGAAGATAATCCAGATTAATTCGGCCATCTGTGAATAACATTTCAACAAGATGGTGCTCCTGCACATTACTATGGTGCAGTAAGACATTACCTGGATGAATAATATCGAGGTAGATGGATCGGCCGGCGAGGTCCTATAGAATGGCCACCTCGATCACCAGATCTGACACCATTAGATTTTTTATGGGAGTTTTTACTACGGCACCAGATAGCATTAGCGTTTTGAAAGAAAGAATTATTGAAGAATACAATGCAATTTCAGCTGACACATTCGAACGAGTACGACAAGAGTTTACTAATAGGATGTATTACTGTCAGGAAGTAGACGGAGCACATTTCGAACACTTGCTATAATAATCCATTGTTGATATTTGATTAATTAAATTTTAAAAAAGAATTTCAATAATTTAGGTATTTATTTAATTTATCCGTCAAAATTAGTTTAAACCCAAACAAAATTAATATGGCTATGTAGCCAATGTCAATGCCTTTCAAACGAGATATCACTTACCATAAGGTCCTATTTAAAATTATTGACCAGAGTGGCACTTTGACGTCATCTATTACTATTACGTCACCTGTTACCATTCGTACAACACTTTATGTTCACCCTCCAAATTTTATTAATGTAAGTAAAGCCGTTCAAAAGATACGAGGGGGGGAGGAAATTTGAATAGCACTGTATAAATATACATGTATAAATATAAAAAGTAATATATGTCTTAAATAAATAGCAATAGATTGAATAGAAATAGAGATTGAGGTGCCAACAGTTATTCATTTATGATGAACGAACTTAATTTCATCGCCTCGCTGAGAAATTTAAATAGCTTTTTTAATATAAATAATTATTTTAAAGAAAAAAAAAACCTTCATACATGAAGATGTTCTGGAGGACTTCCTAATCAAATTGCCCTCGCATATTTTGGTTAAAAAATGTAGTGGTTTTTTAATAAATATACAAATAAAATTTCCGATCAAGACTGGGGCAGGTTTTCGATTTACTGACGTTAGCAAAAATAAAACATCACACGGTTTTCGATCTCACTGTTATTCGATTTTAACGTTCTTCGTCTTGTTCCAAGAATAATTAAATCGACCTTTCCTTTGTTGAATTAACTTTCCGTGAATCTCGTCTTTTTTGTCAAAGATACGATTTCTATTAAACTCTCCTCTAACAGTATTATTAGAAACTAAAAAGTAGTAGCTAGCAGCAAACACTGGAGGAAGCGTCTTAAATCAATTCCTTATTTAATCATTTTCTTATTGTTAGAAGAGCTGAACAGTGAAATAATGGTAAATTGCATCAGAATCATTACTTAGTCATGTTCACGACTATTTGATAATATTCACATTTTTAGTTACATTTATAAATATGTAATTAATAGTGGTGGACAAAATATAGTATTCTACTCGCATATAAGGGCTAATATTCACTTAGTTTACTGAACACATTTTACACTACCAATACACCAACACTAACACTATCTTACGAGCGTTTCTATAACCAAGTTGTCTTCGAGTTTACCTTCGGTCAACTTATTCACTTACTGTCTTATTAATAAAAATTTCTTACTCCGCCCTTACTCTTAGATTAGTCAGAGACTAGTTACTCTGAGACTAGCGTCGGTTTAAAGAAGTAATACAATTGCTATTAATAAACTCCGACTAAGAAGGTAATAGTTACTATCCTTATTACTGGATTAGGACATGACTTAAGGAAGATTTACAGTTTTATCGTAGGAATTGACCAATAACGTGACGTTATGGTGACATCTGTTCTGTTTTTTATTGTGACATGTGTCAGTGCTCTGTTCATTAATTTCAAAAATAGCAAGTTATCTCATTATTATCATCTCTCAGTTTGTATTTTGTGTTAAAAGTAGTATTTCCGAATTTTGCATGAAATTCACATGCAAATTGAAGAAATCAAAAAAAGGCATGCTGAGGAGGAACTCCAGATTACTATACAACGCAAGTACATGAAAAATTTGTGCAACAAAAAGAAAAGAAAAAATTAAATAGAAAATGATGAAAATATTTTATTTTTGATTTGATAGCTTCAAACTCCTCTCCTAACAATGTTTTTGAGGGATTAGCCCGAATTTTATAAATTTTAATTTTTCTGATCGGACGAATATTCTCTGCTTCTTCCAATCCTTCCATAATTCTTAAATCATCCGAATAATAATATCCGTCCTTCCATCGCAAAATAATTACTACTCACTGAACCAACACAAATACTTAGTAAATATACATAATTAATAATAATAAACCGAATAATAATATAAACTGATAATACAAAAACGACAAACTGAATTTCGAATTACGATATGACAACATATTTATACCACAATTGACAGAACAAAACTAAAATTATATTTAGGGCCGGTTTTACAAGAGAGATTTATACTAGGTATAGTTATTCTGGGTATAAAGTTATATCAGAATTTATACCTAGAATAAAACTAGTTGGTTTTACGATGCTTTTTTACATCGGTATAGCAATTCCTACTCCACTAATTGCTATACCGGTGTAAAAAAGCATCGTAAAACCAACTAGTTTTGTTCTAGGTATAAATTCTGATATCACTTTATACCCAGAATAACTATACCTAGTATAAATCTCTCTTGTAAAACCGGCCCTAATTAGTCGAAGGTTATTCCGAGCTTAAACTACCTATTTCCTTAAATTAAAATTACTACCACACAGACTAATCTCGGAGTAGCCTATTCCTTGTCTAATATGAGTTTATTAGGGCCGGTTTTACAAGTGAGATTTATACTAGGTATAGTTATACTGGGTATAAAGTTACACCAAAATTTATACCTAGAATAAAATTAGTTGGTTTTACGATGCTTTTTCAGACCGGTATAGCAATTCTTACTCCAAGAATTGCTATACCGGTGTAAAAAAGCATCGTAAAACCAACTAATTTCATTCTAGGTATAAATTTTGGTATACCTTTATACCCAGTATAACTATACCTAGTATAAATCTCTCTTGTAAAACCGGCCCTTATAGCGTATCTGTCAAACTGATGGTTTAAGCGTAAAATAAAGTTAGTCTTAGGTTACACCGTATTTATTAATAAGACCGTTAGTTGTTTATGTTACTCGCCTTCGGCTCGCACCTTCATGAAAAAATTGCCTTCATTATATGCTTGTTGAATAATATACTACTAAATTGAATGTATAAAATGTTCACATCTCATTTGTCACGTATTCTGTGATAATCTAAGGAAGTCAAATATATAGATCCAGGAACGGTCACTGACAGGGGAGATGGTTAAGGAGTTTTGGTTTTTTTTTGAGAACTCCAATAAGATTATGTTGGAAGCCAGCTGGGCTATACTGGTCTAGCTATCAGCCATCGGCACTACGAAAATCTACTAATTACTTCTTATGTTATTGAACAGATTACAGTTGTCAGAACCAAACATCAGCCCCGGAAAATATGCAAACTAAAATAAGGTTATATCGCAAGCAGCCAATCAAGAGCCAATGTTAACGATTGTCCATTAGTAATTGTTAAATATTAATCCAAATAATATGACCGAGTGATTTCACAAACATACATTATTTTATTCATTCTGTATCAGTGTTATCAATGCGAGGATGATTATCCGATTTCACTAATTTAGATCCAATAGTTTTTCGAATATTTTGTAGAAGGGATATATAAAATGGCTATTGTTTTTGGGGATTTTCCATATTGACTGTGGTCGAAGACTTTATTTAGATAAACAATGTGTCCTTTTGGTAATTTTGAGGTTTAAGGCTCTGACTTGGTGCAGTGAGTAATTTTAGACATGGGATCGAATCCCCGCCGTCGTTTTATTTAATAAATTGTGTCATTTGTATATATGAATAATCTTCAATATATCGCTACC
>CAJUYI010005512.1:0-15583 GCA_910591695.1 Galerucella pusilla
GTTATTAAAGGTGGATACTTTTATCTGAAAAGCACTGTATAAAAATCCCGTTTCTACAATTTTTAATTATGTGTGAGGTGTTGTTGTAAATATTCTCTCTGTAAAATATTATTGAGTCGTTAAAGTCCACCGTTTTTCTTGAGTTATATTCCGAGGATGACGCGGTGGCATGGTACAACATTCTCTGAATGCTTCATAACACACAAATATACATCCGAGTTGGCTGGGCAAGATTTATTGTATTTGTTTTGTTTTACTCGATGGGAAATTAGATTTTGATTGATGGAGTGTTTCTCCTCTGTCGTCTCCTCTCGGTGTATACGATGTACGTTGTTGGAAAGTTTTTGGGGAAATTATTATTTGTTTTTGTATCAAATGAGGAAAAGTCGAGTGTGGAATGAGAAATTTTGTTGGAGAATGAAATTGCGTGCCAAACAGTAATAGTACGGGAAATGAAGCAGAAATTTACGAGGGCCGGCGCCCTCTACAATGACGCTGCTGTCAGTTTTTTAAGAACACCTATAACCTTGCATTGATAAATTGTTAACAAGAATTGACATTACGTAAAATTGCTATGAAGTTTAGTACCTGGAAGTGGTAGACACCCGCATGTTACAGAGATGTATTTTGGACAGAACAGAATCCGGAGAATGGTACTAGAAGAGACTCGTGGTTATGTATTTTACAATTTCTTAATTCCTTCATATAGAATATTATTCATAAAGAAAGACCAACAAATTTTTTTTGAATCCTTGTCCTTCAAAACACCCCTCCACAAAATTTCATCAAAATTGGTTTCCTCCTTAAAGGTCCTGGCTAAAATTTTGAATATCCATTTTGACAAGGAAAAATTGATTTTGAAGCACGAAAACTGTTACCATCATGTTCAGGTGTCTCATAAACCCCTCCCACACCAAATTTCATGATAATTTTGGAAAGAAATGTTGATTCGGTCAAATTTTACCCTCATATCCGGTGCTCATAGATAACGGGCAGCTTGAGCTGAGTTTTTGAAGGTGAAGGAATCAAAATTTTCAAAATATGGCTGTATAGAAGGCTGACATTAATTATGTTTGGCATAGAAAAGACCATACAAAAAGATCTTATCAGTGGTAATGTATTTGAACAATTTTTTGTTAGAGTTCCCAATGGTGGTTCCATCGGGTCGAACATATTTTGGGAAAACATTTTGGCAGAGCTGCAATGGGTCGATTGTCCATCAAGGAGAAGAGCAAACAGTTTTGAACTTGAAGGCAGTCCATCTTCACACTCCGGTTTTCTATTTTTACCCTATATTACATATGATGACCCTTATCGTCTCAGCTTTTTCAGTTGATGTGACCATAGAAACCGCTTTAGATCCTCTTTGGGCCAATACATATCAAGAGCGATTATTTAGTTGAAAGACTGTGGATGAAACCATGTTGATCACGCATATTATTTTCGTCGAAAACTTTTTCTATAAATGTAAAGTAATCATTGCTTCTTGCTCCTTCCTCAGCTCTAGCATGAGATAAACCTTTAAGACTCTCTTGAAGTTATATCGCGATTTCTACTGAGAAATAATTTGAGTCAATTCCCAGTTGTACTGCAAATTTAAAAGCAACATTTCTGACATCATCAAGTGTCAACGAAAATCCATGTTCCTGCTTTTGATATTATCAGTAGTAATACCCCTAGGGTCTTGATAATACCGAGATAATTTTGTCATAGAGAATGCTGAAAGCGTGTTGCTTGATAATATTGAGCAACACGCTTGAAGGAATCTCTACGACAAAATTTTGAGTATTTATCAAGACCCGAGGAGTATTCGATAAGATAATTTTTTACTTTGTAGCTCTCAAAAAATTGATTGCCAATCTGATGTTTAATAATTTTCAATGCAAACTTTATCAATATTAATCAAATAGTATTCATTTTTATTTAAAACTACAGTTGTGAAAAGTACAATTGGTAAATTAATTGAATCGTCAGATGCAATACCTAATCTTCGCGACATTTTTAATCCAGTTGTCAGTTTGACGTTTAATTAATGTTTAATAAAAAATGAACACCAAACTGAAAACACCACATGTAGGGTATTATCGCTGTAATACAGCGGTGATTGGATGAAATTTGACACATGACTTGAAATTAAGTAATTTGATTGGTTACTATATCCAGTAAAAAATTATCATACCTATATCTAGAGGTGGAGAGGTGAATCTGAGCTGTTCGGTAATTCCACTCAGATCAGTCCGATGCTCAGAATATTTTGACCAACGGTAAAGATTAATCGGTTTATCTGTCATATTATGTTGTAGTCACTCCTGTCATTAGATAAATGTCGTACTGTTATCGACCATGAATAGCGACCTAAATGGCATCAGGGAAAGACATAGTCGTAAATAATGGAAAATAAAATCTAAAACACTAGAAGAATGGAAACATCCTGCAAAAAAATCGTACTCCGTAAATGAAAGACACAAGTAAAAACGAAGTTAGAAGTTCGTTCATATGTATGATTGGTCAGGCCGTTCTTTAATAGCAATTTGCTCAGATTAATTTGAGATCACGCGACCAAAAATACGTCTTCTTTGCGATACAATTAACGAAAGTAGCTATAGAGAGTACGACCGACCCAGCGTTGCCATTGCTGACGTTTTAAGCGAAATATCGTCACCATCTCCCCCGGAATTACCCTAGATCATATCAAACAACTTTTTGTTTGGTCAGCACAACATTCATCCATATTTGTAATTATAATTTTTGTATCATTCAAATATTTTATATGCAAATAACTGAAAACAAATTTGATATCCTCATTCACAAATAATACTAGTTGTATGTGTATTCAGCGATTTTCCATTAAGAATAATTCGTTTTGTGTGAATACAAAAAAAAAATCCTTCTATCAGATATTTTTTTTACAAATAGTCAAACCGTAATTATTGTAATAGATAAAAACCATCAAATTGGAAATTGTTTATGTAAAATAAACAATGACTGGCAAACCACAACACACAAACAGAAAGATCGATAGGTAATCCAAAACTAAAAATTAATCATTAAAGTCGGCACCTGAGTCGAAGTCCATTCGGTTTCTAATGCGTGTTAGGAAATATACCGCCTAAATTTATTGACCCTAATCCAATCGGTTTTCGAAAATTACAAAATAATTATTTAATGACAGGCATTATAAAATAAAAAAACAACTCCCCATAATAGATATACCTACCTACTTGTAATAGAGAGGAAATTATAAATGGAGGTTTTGGGTGGTACTTATACACAATAGTAATTTGGAAAGAAAAATTTAGCCTACAAAAACAAAAAAATAACTGTAGTAGTTATATTGATTGTTTATCTAACAATGTTTTGAAAGTTTTGCATACAAATATCATAATATTTAAGATATTTTCTACTAGCGTGCGGAAAAGAAATTTTTTCCGCATTCTTTTTAGTGTGGAAAGAGTCACTTTTCCGCACTAGTGCGGAAAGTAGGTTTGTTAAGTTTTTGTGAAGTATACTGACATTTGAATATTCAAAATATATATTTGTATTGTTGTAGTTTACCAAATGACTGAAATATTAAGACATTCATTAGAATTCTGCTATAATTTTTTATGAAAAAAATGGAATTTTTCGATAATTTTTTAATGGCCTTGGTATAAGCCTCATCAAATGAATGTCAAATAATAATAATTAATTTGTTGATATCCATTTAATGATAAATGTTTCTTTATTTTAACTCTTGGGTTTTTTTCGCTTGCTAGTAGAAAAAATAGTGTACCTAACACGTGCGTGAAGTGACTTTTCCGCTGTAGCGTCGTTCGGCCATCTGCAATAGCGTGCGGAAAAGTATCACTTTCCGCACTAGTTAGGTAAACTACTATAAACATTTTAATTTTAATCTAACTGGCTTCAATTTAGCCTTTATGCTTTTTTTAAGCAAAAACAGATTTTTTGTAAAATTTCAAAAATTGCTTGAAAATAAGGAAAAAATTGGGTCAATATCGAAATTTTCCATGCCCAATATCTCGTGGGAAACTAAAAGAAAACTGTCCGTTCCAAAAACCTTCAATTTTCAAGTTTATTTTGGTATCTTTTTGCTCCTCCACTAGAAGAAGTCCCTCATCCCCTTCTAAGGTCCACATTACCAAATCTGTATTATCCCTCTTAACCCTCCTTAACAAAATTCAATATACCGTAAGTGTCTGCCATTATTTTCGAATTAATTACCCTACAATTTACCTCGTTGACTGCATTATTTTGAGAAAACAAACAATGGTTAAGTCAGTTGAGTTGGAGAAATACATTGCACTGAGAAAATAAATGGTTGGTATTTTTTTTATGAGCGATCATGGTCTACTTCGCTCCATTTCTCTTCCTTTCATGGATCCCATCCTCACACATTTAGATAAAAATTCGTTAATATTTAATTGTTTACCAAAATATTTATTGTTCTATAATTTTAACTCGTTTTATAGCCAGTTTAAAATGCATAACTTCGTGTTGACATTAATTTGAATCAATAAAATACCAATGACAAGTTGTTCCATTGCAAAGTTCTACACCACTGTACAATATCAACTGTATGCCGATGCCGAAGACGCTTCAGTGCATTTAAAAGACACCTAAATAGACAGGAAATGGTACTGTGGAGTGACGTTTGTGTGACTTCAGGGACAATAATTGATTTATTAAGAGACAAATATGTTGTATTTGTACCCAGTCGACTTCCTTTTCTTGACACCAGAATTATTTAGGGGAAAACGCTTCTTGTTCTATGTAAGGTCTAGCACTTTAGCAGTGACGTGTTAGTCGGAAAAATGTAATAAATTTGTAGCCGCCATATTAATGACAACCATGTTTTCGCTAGATCGCCAGAAAAAATGTGGGAACCGAGATATTAAAAATATTTGGAATACTTGAGGAGATGCTTCTTGCTTTTGTAGGTAGTACATATTAAAATTGACTTTGCTGTAATGATTTAGGTAGAGCAAAATATACAGGTCGAGTCATGAGAAATGTTTTTGTCAACACTTTCATTATTATTGTTATTATAAACTACCCTGCTAGCCATTTCCAGGTCCTAATCGATTAAGATTTTCCGAAAGTGGTATGAAAATGGAGTTCGAACCAGAACGAATTTAAGAAAATTATTATTTTCTATGGACGCTATTTGGTAAAAAACTTAGCTCGCGTTTGACAATTTTGTACAGGAATCTCAATGTCGCATCTTATAAATAACACAGTGTATAGGTAATTGTAAAAAATGTGTTTGTCTGTTTTGGAAGTAGAGGATTCATTAAACAAGAAGCTTTAAAAGAAACCTGCTTATTTACAAAGACACCAATATCCTCTATAAAGGATATTTTCAAAAGTGAAAAATAAAGAGGAAAAAAAGTGATTTTCAATCTCATCGTCTGGACAATGGCCAGCAGGATATAATAATGATAAAAAAATTACCTCTATGAAAGCCAGATTGTTCTGACTTTGAACAATCTGAATGGGAAGCTAGAAAAAGATGATACAAATATAAAATTAGCCGGGTCACCCTCTAAAAAGTTATTGGTAAAATGGGATTGACCTATCGTAAAATTGACAACAAAAAACAAGTAAGAAGTACCTCTGTATTTTTTACCTGGTTATATTTTATTTAACTTAATAGTATTTAATAATCCCTCATTTAGGAAGAAATAGGAAAAACGTTTCGAGAAATGTTCTTCGCATATTAAATAAAAAACAAAGGGATGTATGAACTAAATACAAAAACATAGATATTATATTTGTGAATTTATCATTTTTAAAATAATTCTAAACAGTCCGCTACTGGCGATCTCTTCTACAGCAGCTATTTTATGATTGTCGGCAAAAGTGAAGATGATATACTTTGAGACAAACTATACAAATCGAAAATATAAGTAAATTTCAGTTACCAGCGTGGCGTCTGATCTTCGCACATACAGAGTGCATATGGTGAACTTCTTTTGTACAAAGTTTGAACTCTCAAAATTTTAAAATGGCAAAGGATGAATTTAAAAAAAAATTATATAAATATTGAGTATTAGTACCTACGTTTTTTTCGTTTTAAATGTTTATAACAAATTATTGAAACATTGCATTCAATACAAGATAATTATTATAATTTTATGTATAATCTTAAAATATGCAATTTAAAAAATGGAAATTTGAAATTTAAAAAATGGAAAAATGGCACTAATGGGCCACCATGTAATAAATATCAAACAGAGTTTCAACGTATTTAGGTTAGGATCTGTCATATTCTACATTTATTGCGCACTATTTATGTCAATCATGATGGAACCTAACCTATACGCGGTAAATGTTCTCTTGGTTTCTAGTTTTTACTATACTGGGTGTCTCATTATATTCTGACTGTTTTCAAGAGCTTATATCTTCGAAACGGTTCTAGATAATAAGATGCGGTTTCCACAGTTAGGTTTAAAATTACCGTGAGTTTTGTTGTGACACATTTATATAAATGGCGTACTTCCGGTTTACCCGCTAGAAAAGTGGCGTATTTTCAGAATACAGTAGATGTTATTTTTCAAATAGGACACCCTGTATATTTAGCAATTTCTTGGAAGACGCATGTTTTTACTTTTTATCGGTACCTTGAAGTTTAAAATCAGTGCACAGAAAGCGAAGTTAGATAACTTTAACTGGGATACTGTAATGATTCAGATATCTTAATAAATAAATCTTAATAAATAATAATCAAGGAGGCGTTAAAATGTCACATCACAAAAATATTGCGATAATTGACAGAAAGTGACATTGTGTTAGAACAAGTTAGAACAAGATGGTATTTTGAACCAAAATGTTTACTTTCAACAAGACAGGGTTCCACCCCATTATTCCAACATAGCAAGAGAATCTGTTAACCAACAATTGGATTGGTGGGACTGGTCCAATAGAATGGCCTCCAAATTCTCCAGACCTGACTGTTCCAGATTTCTTTGTAAGGAGATTTGTGAAAGATAGAGTCTAGAACCCGATGCCTGCTACTATTGAGGAATTAAAAAATAACATATGGCAGCATTTGACAACTTGGTTCGATTCCACAAATGTATAGACCAAGAAGGATGACACATCGAACATTTGTTTAAAAGTGCCCTAAAACATGCTCCTATTTGTTTTTTACAGTTCACTTTAGCTAATAAAGTTCCAACTTTATATCTAAATCATTACAGTATCCTAGTTAAAGTTATCTAACTTCGCTTTCTGTGCACCGATTTTGAACTTTGAAGTACCGTTATAAAGTAAAAATATGTGTCTTTCTAGAAATTGCTAAATATACAGGGTGTCCCATTTAAAAAATTATATCTACTGTATCCTGAAAATACGCCACTTTTCTAGCGTGTAAACCGGAAGTACGCCATTTATATAAATGTGTCACAACAAAACTCACGGTAATTTTAAACCTAACTGTGGAAACCGCATCTTATTATCTAGAACCGTTTCGAAGATATAAGCTCTTAAAAACAGTCAGAATATAATGAGACACCCTGTATTTGGTTTAAATCGTGAGAGGAGCGAAACGAAACGACTACCAAGTACTATATTGAAAAAGTACGTCAGTACTAGGTACTGAGGTCACAAAATGTTCGAGTTCTGCCCAGCTCTGAATGCAAATAATGTTTCTAATATTTGGCAAGGACTATTAGGAATATTATAAGAAGCTGTACCTTAACTGTAATATTCTTCAAATAAAATTTCTTTCAACTTCAGTTTACTTCAACCAAACTTCTCTTCATTTGATATTTTTAATTGGAAAAACCAGGACTTACATGCCTAAACAATATACCTCTAACTAAAATCCCATTATTTATCTGTAGTTTATGTTTTCAACACTAAAATATTTTCCGATGTGCAAAAGTAATTTAGAGATAAATTACCCTCTTTAGTCTCATTAACAATTTTAAAACGAAAAAAAGTGATCCCTTTGACTGTCCAATTCAGATGTAAAACTCTTAAGGAAAATAATTCGTTTCGGTAAAAATGTACTTGAAGTTTCAATAATGAAAAACATCGTGGTAATTAAAAAGGCCCAAGGTGATTTATTTATATCTGAGAAGAAGAAAAATAATTTTCTCGAATAAATAATCTAATTGATATCAAAGAACTGCATTCCAAAGAGGAAATTATCAAATTTCATAGAAATATAAATAATTAAAAGACCGAAACTATCTGTCTAACGAGAAAAGAATTAAAAAGGTCGAGTTTTTAAATTTAAGCTCTTCATTTGTCGACTTCAGTCTCTTAATTGTGGATATAAAATAGTGAATAGTTTTATTTAGACAAGAAAGCATCTTTCCAGCCTCTTTTTTATATTTTTAATGTTCGTTAATCCTTCTTGGACAAGTGCAAACATGGAGAGATGATCTGGTATGAATATCCAAAATCAAGAAAGGTGCTGGTGTTGGAATATATAGTAAAGGGTATCCATAGAAACATCCTTCCTTATTTCCATGGGAGAAAAATCGAAATAAGGAAAGAGAGCATTGGACTGAACAAAATTTAAACAGTCAGGCGTCGTTGAACGCTCAGTGTCCTCTTAGAACACAAAAAAATAACTACAATAACAACGAATAGAAGGTTAAAGGCTGCTTGGACGCATGCGCACCTCAACTACTAAGTTTGACGTGGTGGAGGATTGGAGTCGGGAAAATAAATTTGACGTGGTGGGTGGAATATGTCGGGAAAATTAGCTCTCGTCGGAGTGGTGGGACTTGTACGATATGTTGTAGATGCCCAATTGAACGATTGTACTAATCGTGTTTTTAATCTGCTAAAGCTTGATATTGGTCGACTACTCGACTAGTTCAAAAGCAGTTCTGATACAATGCTTAAAATCCCTATGTTCCGTTTCTCATTGCATGTATATGTATATTGGCCAAGTAATAACCTTATAAAACGTATGTTGGAGTTGCAAATTAAAATAAATCTTTCAGTTAATTAAATAAGCATTCCAGAGACACTTAATGAAATTTCTAAAAACTCCAGTTTTTCTGTTCTGTTTACTCAAAAAATTAAAGAACGAAACTAAAGAGTCGCACACAGTAATAAATTATAAATTAAGCTCCTAATTACTACAACTTTTCTTAATGATAAAATGCAACAATTATTTAAATGCTGAAGAACGGGATTATGCTAGGAGCTAAAATTGACAAATAGTATTTTAAATCGATTTAGTTTTTGCTTGGTTTAACTTCACTTTAGTAGTACTAAAACAGGCAAGTAATCTGAGTTACTTCCTGTTGTTTATATAGATATATCCATTACATCTAACTTGACTTTAATTGTGATAATAAATTAATAAAAGAAATCTACCGGTACACGTGATTTATGTTATTTTAAGGACCGAATGGAATAATCTTGAAATTTAAATATTTTCAATAAAAAATATTCTTAATTAACAAATATACGAAGATGTTTAAGTTAAAGTCTAAAATCAATTGCAGAAGCGGCGACTAGGTGTTCGTAGTCCTCGCCGCCTTTTTTTTTACAAGCACAAGATGTCTAAACCTGAAACCCATACTACACTATCAATCTATAAATACCGAACATTTTATTGGAAACTATCCATCCCACATAATTCTGAAGGCCTTACTTAGTGAAAAAATGGAAAAAACACGTTAGAAATCCAATAAAGGGGGACATCTTTTTGCCCATATGTAGACCTTATAACTTTAACTCCCTCCCCTATTTGATTGATTGATTCGACACCACCGGTCAGAGGCTTAGAGTCCTCGGCATCTCAGCCTTCAAGCTTTTTGTGCTCTTAGTTGTGAGGTTATATGAAGAGACCAATAGCCCTTATCAGGCTCAACAGTCTTTTCACTAGGTCCTTCTTGGAGTAATCCTCCCATGCATGCTCTAGCCCTAGGAGTCAATATCTCCAATGAGATAATGCTTCACAGTCAAAGATAATGTGAGAGGCTGTTTCTTCCTCTTCCATGCAAAACCGACAAATAGATTCCTCCCTATATATGCCGATTGTATGCATGTGCTTCCTCAGGTTACAGTGCCCGGTGGATAAACCCGTTTCTGTCCTTTTCTAACCGCTGCTGAGGTTTAGTTATTCATCAGTCGGCTTCTCCGAGAATTTTTTGACCGGGAGTCTGCTGTGTTCCTATTTTTGCACGTTTCTTCAGTACGACTGATGGTCACCACTCCCAACTTTTTAAATACCACATACATACATTATTGCATTGTTGGTTGTTGGATTCTCCTCTACTCTGCAATATGGGATTGAAATTGTTGGATTATAATTTAATAAATTATACTACGAAAACAATAAATCTGCAAGACACACATCCCTCTGTAGTCCGTACCCGGTCAGTAGATACCTTGCTTTTAGTGAAATATCAGAATTCAGAGATGGCCTTTTTACTGATAAATCGTCAGTGAAATACACAAAATATCGTTCCAGACTTTCATACTGACACTGAAACAGAACCACTGATGGTATAAAACTTCACTGCGCCGGACTTGTCTGAACAAGTTTATTTGAAACTATGATGAACGATGACACCTGTACCTGAATTAAAGCAAACATTTTTTGTAACACCATCAGTTGCCAATAAAAAACACCAAACACGACAAGGCTATGGAAGTGGAGTTTAAGGACAACTTACGTTAGAAGAACAACAAGCTCGGTAAAATGCCAGAAGAAATTGCTACTTTTCTGGAACTAACCCTTGCGAAATAGTATACTAGGCACTGACTTGGCAGAACTTCGTCTACCTTGCTGGTGCATTCTGGTGGAGATGAAACATTGTTCTAGTTAAAGCAGCATGGAGGATGGAAGTCTTCCGCGGTCGCGTAGGGCTATATCGATGACTTGCTAGCCAATAAGTCGAACATCTGCAATAAATTATTTCCAGGGGTTTTCTGTATCAAGTTGTGTTGGTTGATATTGGTAATTTTACGGAAAAAATGGGAGAAAAGGGTAGAGTTAAATTATATTAAATATTTATTCACAAATCATAATAAATATTCCTAATATATAAACATTTTCTACTGTCATTTGTAGATGTAGTGTAATAAAACTAATTTTGTGTAATTTTTCCAAATCAGAACTCAATCCAAAAATATATGATGTGCTAGTGGGTCATTGATAGCGAGGCTCTGCTTAAAGCTTTCAGTAATCCAACAACTGGGTCTAAACTATTAAAAAACGGTAAAAAACATGCTGGCAAAAGATAACAAAATATGGGTGCCGGCACATGAGGGGATTGCAGGTAACGAAATGGTGGACTAGTTAGCTAATGAAGGTTCTAAACGAGACATAGGTCCGGAATCGTTTTGAGAAATCACAAAGGAAGTCGGAAACTGGCTAGTTAAGGAACAACAACTCAAATGGAGGATGACACAAGAACTCCTCCTTACAAAGAGTTTACTGAATAAGGTAGACAAGGAACTCTAGTCCAGGCTATTCAAACTGGGAAAGAGAATTTGAGGACAGTGACCGACCTGGTGACTGGACACTGCACCCTGCGGAAGCATCTGCACAAAATGAGCAAAGTTAGTGAATCTATGTGCAGAAAATGTGAACTCTATGATGAAACTCTCATACTCTGCTCCATCTAGAACTTATAACGACTCAGGGAAGCACTTTGGAGAGGAAATAATAATAATACCATCACAACTACTGAAAATCCCTCCAGTCAAACTAGTGATCTTTATAGAAGACACGATGCTTCTGGAATGGAAGTAGACAGCATGGGAAATGGTACAAAGATTCAGTTCAAGTGCCTGGGATGTTGAACACAACTCAAACATATGAATGGGTTTTTTATTCAAAATATTTTTGTAAAACATAGTTTTGATTATTAATTTTCTCTATTTTAAACTAAATTTTTTTAGTGGAAATTACGCGAGTAAAATCTTTTATTGTTTTTTGTTGTGTATCATTTTTCGTATCCTTTAAAAAGTTGAACTCCGTCTAAACTAGTTAGAAAAATTATCTTCGTCGGAGCTTATTGTGCGAAAATAATTTCTTTTTTTTTTTTTTCGTGAACGGTGGTTCATTAAAATGCAATTTGGCTAGAACGTTGCATATAAAGAGAGAGCCCGCATGTGTAATTAACCATGGGGTAAATTATTAAAGGAAGTGTACATTGTAATTTGAGAGAGATTGTTATTGTGTGTCTATGTGTGGGAGTATCTTTCCTAAGATTTCGCAATTTCTTAATTTCGGGATTTTTTTCTTTTAAGAAAATGCACCATCTACGGTCACTTCTAGCCACACCCCGATGTTATGACGGTACTTGTTTATGCAAAGCTTTAATTATCACATAAATTAATAGGGAAATTACTTGAAAATATGATTCAAGCTAATTGCAAGCGTCTTTAAATATAGAGAAAGCAGTTAATTTCTCAAATTAGCTCAGATCAAAGTATAGCAGTGGATTTTATAATTATATTTATCTACAACTGTCATGTAACGGGTACGATTTGACACTACTTTCAGTGTCATAATGACGTATATTACAACACTAGTGCGTTTTTGAATACACTACCGCACTAGTGCGATAATAAGAATCAAGAAAAATATTAATAAGTACCAGAATTAAATATTTAAAATAACACTGGAAATTGGATTTTCAATATCCGAAGGGAGATTGTCTTCGCTCGAATTTATTTTTAAAGATTTTTGTTCATCCAACTTTGACAATTTGATGACATAACTAATTTATTTTATTTCCACAGCTTTGTTTGTCTTTGTTGCTATGGTCACAAAATATGATCTACCTACAGTAGGTACCTAAAAGCACGTTTTTTTTGACGTCAGTCTCCGCTGCAATGACATGTTAGAGTCATCAGTGGCACATAAACAAACGCAGTTGTTGTTGTTTAAATCATCTGACCACTGACAATCTATTTCTAAGTTGATTTTTGTTATTAGCAAAAATTTACGAAATGAATGAAGATACTTTGAACAGTTTTGTAGTTATTTTAGCCTTTAGATCTCGAAGTAGCAGTTCATCTGATAGCTCCACTTGAAATTTTCTCAATTTCTGACGCTGTTAAGGGGCATCTACCAAATTCGACCTTGCACAATTATGCTTTGTATATTTTTTTGTTTCCCTACGTCCTCACGTTTAAGTTCACATAACGAAAATTTTATTAGAAATATGAAAGCTCCGCAACATGTAGGTAGCCAAGCGGTCCAAGCGGATTTTAGTTCACGTACTACTCTATAAGCTTCGTCAGTACTGAACTGGGAGACCGGCGAGCGTTGTATCAGCAATGGAACGGCACGCGACTACCGAAGCAGAGAGACAATGTCAATCATAGAAGGATAGAAAAGCGAGAGATGGATTTTTATCCGATATTTTAGTGGTAGCAACCGAATTTCAATAAGGAATTGTACGGTCATAAGTAATTTGAGGATTCTGAGATTTTTATATAGTATTCATAAAGCTTCAAATTAGACTTCTTATCAATTAGTTTTTCCATTTAATCCATATTTAATTCTTTACAAGGGCTCAAACTTTGCTTAATATGTGTAATTATCTCATGATTCGTATTTTTTTCAACAAAATTTGGTTAGCATTTCAAAGTTCAACATTAATCTACATGATCTATTTTTTTCTTAATTTTCAATACATCCATTACCTCAAAATTCTTTGCCAAAAATAATTCGATATTTTGTCAAATCGCTGCCGATAGATTCCCCTTAATAGCGCCCTCAATACCTTGTTACCACATTTTAAATTTATTTCTATTAATTCGTCCATTTCTTTGACCGCTTCAAAAAATCGTTTTTTGAGGTTAAGCTGTCATCATCACCTTTTATGGTGTTGTCGCTGCTATAGAAAAAACCTACTAAAGTGCCAGAAGAACATCGCTGCTTTAAAGTCTCTTGGATGCATAAGTACTTGTTCATAAAATTTAAGGAGAAACGAACATTCCTAATTTGTCATGAACCTGTAGCTGTTTTCAAAGAATTCAATATCCAGAGCCATTATTAAACAAAACAAAACAAAATATGATAATTTTACGCGAATCTTAGTTGCAGTTATTGGAAAAGAGTTTGTAGACGACACAAGCGATGTCAAAAGTATGTTTTCGCGGCAGGTAAAAAAAAGGATGACATCTTTACAGCAAGTTACCTATATGATCGCTAATCTTATTGTGAAAGAACAACAAGCGCTGAGTTGTGGCTAGTTTCTTTTTCCTTTTTTTATATAGATATATAGAGAAACTTTTAGATGTTCAGTCATCAATGATAATTTACTGAGAAATAAATAATGTTATTAACGAAGAAAATGCACAATTTATTTAGCCAAGCAAGTCTGTTAAGAATTATCTTGAATTCTTAACACCGCTCGGTCAATAATAATAGTCATCACCACCTTGTTGTATAGTATACTAATTTGCTCTTGTCTTGTCTTAAATTTGGCTAGTAGTGGAAAAAATTGTATATACACCATGGTGTAGAAGACATTTATAATCCTCGCACCTTATTCTGCTCGTAGCAAAGCACCTCGCGAAATAACTTGGTGCTTTGTCAATAATAATAGTATTCACCACCTTGGTGTAGAATATACTATTATTTCACATTTAACCAAGGATATGATCTACTGTTGTCTAATTTTTTCGTAGTGTGGGATAGGGACCAGAATATTTATTAAAACTTAATTATTCTCGATAACAGTAGCTGAAACGCTACCGAAACTTTGAATTGAAAATATAAAAGATTGTATTTCGATTCCCCATAAAAATTTATTAAAATAATTGGGGATTGAATTGAATTTTGAACACAAAATTTTAAATATAAATGACTCATAGTATGGTGTACTCAGAAATATATGGACATTTAATTTCGGTTTTCAAATAATGAGCATATATGAATTTTACTATTTATATTATAATTAGATATTCTGTCCACAAAAACCGAATAACATATGTTGAAAAGAAAATCATAAAAGAGATTTTAATTTCATATACATTAAACGAACCCAGTTCCAACTCTCCTTTGCTTTTGACGTTTGCTTTTGATAGTAAATTTTAAAAGTAATTTGGAGTTATATTAAAACCCTTACCCATTCCCCATATAAACTGGATATGAAACTTAAAGTAAACAAAATATAAGTAAAATTTTTAGATAATGAAGTAACAATTTGCGTAATTAGTATGAAGTTAAACAAGACAGAACATTGGAATTTATAAATATCACAGAACAAAAAGATTAGATCTGTATCTGTATCTGTAGAGTAGGGAGGGTGAGTGTGTAGGCTCACAGCACTTAGGCCACATGTGACCCATTGTACATCCTCCCGAGGAGTTGTCCTCCTAGGTCATTGTCCATCCTGTCCTTCTCAGGAAGGTGGACAGGTCACTGGGAGACATCTCCTTTATATCGGCAGGTGTAGGCCAAGACTCACCGAACACACACTCTCTTCTTGACGATAACTCCGGACATTCGCATAAAACATGCCTGACAGTTTCATCTTCCTGTTCACACATCCTGCATAGAGGTGTGTCCACTAACCCCATAGTATGGAGGTGTTTACTTGGTTGACAGTGACCAGTCAGAAATCCTACTGTTAAACGTAGGTTTTTC
>CAJUYI010005513.1:0-15583 GCA_910591695.1 Galerucella pusilla
CCCGATTTCGGACCCCTGGAATTGAAATGGTGGATGAAAACGTGCCTTAGGACCTGAAAATTTAGGAATATGCTTTTTTCGATAGTACAAATCGATGTACCAATTTTGGGCCCGATCTGAGAAGGTGACGTGGGATCGACTGCTGAGTTGGCGTGGAATGCCCCTATAGTCATTTTTTTTTGCTTAAGGATGCAAAATATCGGAAAATTGCTAATATCTGGCTAAATATGCGAATTAGAGAATTTTTCTTCAGATAAAAAATGAAGATCGTCGTATTATCTACAAAACTGGTACCTATCATTTTTTTCGAAAATTCGATAGTTATCGAGAAAATGAGACATAAAAGTCTCCTCATTTCAGCTGCTGATGCTCTGCCTGTAGAAATTCTGCTGTCTATGCAATTTTTCATAAAAATGCAAGAAAGATATTAAAAAAAATCCCTAAGATCATTCAAGACCTCCTAAGTTCCCATTATTGAAAAAAATTAGGATAAAAGACCATTTTTAAGAAAAAAAATGAACAAATTAATGAAATAGTCTCAAAATCTTGTGGAAAAAAACTTTGACCGCCTTTTTAAATATTTTTGTCAAGTACGAACGAGCTGAAAGTCACGTGGAATGATAGCTATGGGTCTTCCCATTGCGATGAACTTTGAATCATCGGGATATGTCAATTTTTTGCCGAGTTATGGAACAATTCTTCCTCGCCCTGCATAAACAGCAGAATTCCTACAGGTAGAGCAGCAGCTGAAATGAGGAGACTTTTATGTCTCATTATCTCGATAACTATCGAATTTTCGAAAAAAATTATAAGGACCATTTCTGTAGATAATAAGACGATCTTCATTTTTTATCTGTAGGAAAATTCTGTAGTTCGCATATTTAGCCAGATATTAGCGAGATAACCCGTTTTCCAACTCAATCGCGTTAAGTTTTTTCTCATTAAAAAACATTTGCCGTGACCTACAAATTGAGCCCAAAGTGAAGTCTTCAGGGACTTTCCAGGAGCTTTGTCTCTCCATTTACTGTACTAATTTGACTATAGTAACCGTTTAGTGGGTAAGAATACTATATATTAAAGTATTTCGTCAATTTTGTTATATGCATTCCAATACTCTACGTACTTTTCGAATTAAACTACAAATATTTCGATTATTACAGTCACCAAGTTTTTTGAGTTCATGTATATGTTTAAACAGACAGTGGTAACCTTAAATTCATCTGAGTTCCTTCAACAAACCTCGTAGACATTGAAATAGGTCAAGAAAACGTGTTTCTTCATAATTAACTCTATTTAAACCAATATCTAACGAAGCATAAAAGATACCGCTAGTCGCTGTTAAGCCTAGTAGTCAATAATACATCGAGTAGAACCTGCTTTAATCTTCTTCCTTTTTAAGACGAATCAAAATATGGAACTAACTGTCTACAAAGGTCATATTGTGACTAGATCTTATGAAAATATGACTTATTTGGACAATAATTAAAATTTTTAGTGTAACTTACTTAATTTAAAATCCCCAATACACTAATAAAAATTTTTAACACACTAAACTAATCACTTCTTTTTAAAATCCACCTGAACATTTCACATTATAATCCTAAAAACGAATTCAAAAGGTCACAAGCGTGCACTTTTTTCCTGATATCCTTCGCGACTCGTTTGTCGCCTTTGGGGTCAACCTCTCCGTATTGTTCTTCGAAGATGGTCTCTTCGTATCGGTATTTACGTACCTCCGGGCTCTAGGTGAAGACACCGACACGCCCCGACGGCTTACCAGCAGCACTATAATATTCTCGAGTCGCCTCTTGCGTACCGTCTACCACTTTTCTCGTAACTAGTATAACTAACGTTGTCTGGTGACTATTGAGTACTGAAACTACTGAAAGGAAAAGAAGTACCAGTTATTTTCGCGTGTCCAGTTCGCAAGTGGAATGCGTGAGGTAGTGGTACTTAATTATTTATCGTTGGAATTCGGTGGAACACGTTTAAACGTTGGGCAGGTTGATTTTTTGTGAAGTTATCAATATATTTTTGGTTTAAGTATAAATAAGAAAAACTGTGAATCAGTTATTTCTATTGGAAGAGTTATAAGAGTTCAAATAACTGAAGAATTCACTTAGTTCATTGAAGACAAAAATGAATCTTGGACACCATCTCCAGAGTGGTTCGCGTCGCACGGTACATCCAGAAGGTATTCACAGATAGAGATGACTGCAGGTCAAAGCCTGGATTGCAGCTAAATTTTTGAAAAAGAAATTATTCCAGTTGACCAACAGGAACGTAGAAAATCTGTATCTGCAGAGTCCAAATTAATTCCTATACAAAACTTTATGGTATTGCTTATAAATGGCACTAATTGAAGCACTTAAAGGCATTTTGTGACCACACTAAATTCCAATTTGGCTATCCATTTTTTAAAGTCATTATCTTTATTTTTGGCTACTTTTCATGACTTACTAGTAATCATTGATACTTGGTTTCAATATTTAGACTTAAACAAGATAAGACGTCTTTTAAGGAAGGCTGGAATTATTCTATAAAATAATGCTTAGAATATGCTAAACTTCATAATTTTTTCTGAATTATTTGCTTCGATCTAGCATTATTTGCTTGGTAAATGAAATGTGTTACTTGGGTTGTCTGTTCAAGGCTAATAGGGCTTGTCTCATATCATTGCAGATTGTTATGTTTTTGCCAGGAATTCCTTTTTTGGTTAGTTCTTTTGTTGCAATTGAGATACTAGAGTTAATATGAAATTAGGTGGGATAATTTAATGTTAAACCGCAAAGATAGATACCTACCTATCTTGAAGCACTTTTAAAGAGCCGAACTAGAAGAAACCTTGCTTTTATCGGGATAGTTGGGTCTAAATTTCAAGTAAAAAGATAAAGGGGAAGGGAAAATTCGTAATTACATGAGAAGGAGATTTTTAAATATAAGAAAAATGATTTCATTTGTGATCTTTTGGCTAAAAAATTATATATGTGTGTTTTCCTATCGTTTTAGAATGTTTCCAGCGTTCTTTCGCGTTTTGGTCTATGTTTCAACTGAAATAGAATGGGAAATGGTCCATTTGTAAGCTAACTTTCGTTTAAAAGTGTATTCGAGTGAATTTGTTTATTATTTAGTCTTCTTGTGTGCTTGCTAAGTAGAATTAAGGGTTTATAACTGATTTGGAAAACCGTTTCGGACAGTATTAAAGTGAAATTTATAGTTTTTGGATGAAATAACGTCGAATTGTGTGTGTTAATGTTTTCAGCGTTCTTCATTTAATATATTATTGATAATTAAGCTTAATATGATGTTATTTTTATAACGGTATTAGTGACATTGTTGGTTTAAATAATAAACACATTGATATTGACATAACATTTTCACAGACCAAAGAAAGAGAACGGAATTATTATTTTTCAATATTAATTGGTGATGATACGGAAGCACAAACATAACATTACTGTTTGTTGAACTTTTGTGGTTCTATTTAAAATATAACTTGAAATTAATTTAAATATAGGGATGTACCTAAAAGACATTCACTGAAACCTGAAAGATATATTGTGCCCCCTTACCTCTACTCAGTTTCTGAGGAATTTCCCGGACGAATTTTAGGATATATGCAGGCTTCAACTGTTCCTCTTCTATCTAGTAATCTCCCAGGTGCTGTGCTCTAGGATTCAGAAGTGCTGTGCAGTTGGAAAGTATGTGGATTAAGGTTTCTTCTTCCATGGCACAAAATCTACATTCTTCCTGCACTATTTTAAGCTTTGTCAGGTGTCCATTCAGGCGACAATGTCCCATTAGGATCCCTGTTAAAACTCTTAGCGCAGTTTTACTTTGACTTACGTATTCATTTGATTTCAATTGGTTGTAGTCGCCCAGAAGAGTCTTTGATTGTATACTAGATCTTTCCAATGGTCAGATCTTTACCTATTTCTTCCAATATTACTTTGGGGCTGATTCCGTAAAAGGGTTCGAGCCCCCAGAAAGGTATTTCAGTCCCCTCTTTGCTAGTTCATCTCCTATTTCATTTCCTTCTATTCCAGTGTTTCCTGGAATCCATATTGTTTATTGAGTTTGTCTAGGCATTTCCACACCAATATAGGGATGGTGCAGGATAGTTTATATCTGAACAAGAACAAATATAAATGATCCTGTATATTAGTAAAATTTCTTTAAAATTTGGAATTGGAATTTCTGTTCTCAAATTTCTTAACCCTCATTTCTGCATAATACCTTATACATAAAATATGGTATTCACGGTTTTGCTAATTCATTTGAGAAGGTTTATTTCGAATTTCATCTTAAAATTCGTATTATTTTTTTCAATTCAACTGTAGAGAAGTACGGAAGTACGTCCTTTATTAATCTGAAACACTATAGATAAAAAAACGAGCAATATTTCAAATTAAATCCCTTGACAGTTCAATCAAAAACTTAAAAAGTTCCAGTGTAAACAGTTAGTTTTAAGAAGAAGTTTGAACGTCAGTTTTTGCTACCTAAAGATAACCGCAAACTTTCAATAGCAATTGAATCGAATAACTGAAGCAGAACCATTGATGATAAATCTTATTTGTATAATATTGTGTAACTAAACTATGAATGAAATTCATTTCTGTTGCACTGCTTCAATGTAATATTTTTATTTAAATATACTGAAAATTTTCAAACACAAATTCATTTTTTTAAAGGCACCGGTCTGTATTTTTTTAAACTAATTTATTGTTGCATAAAATTAAACAATTATATTAACAATAGTATCTGATAAAACGTTCTAGATATCGTGTATTGTATACTGGGAGGTAATAACTCGTGGGAAAATATTGCGAGTCTTTTTTTTACTATTGTCTTGAAACATATACCAATCTTGTACAGATAAGTTTTGAATGTTGTTTATTTGTATCATTACATTATCTCGAATCTGCACACTTTCTTTCCATTTCTGGGTTTTTAAGATTATATTTAAATAAAACTGAATTTTTTCCTTCTTAACAACACCTATATTCCAGTAAATAAAGGAAAAAAGTTAACATTAATTACGCCCTATTTTCATCTTCCGGTTGGAAGTTGCATTTGGTACCTCATTAAACATGAGAAAAAGTTCTGCATGAAAACGCGTGCGAGGGAGGAGAAAATGGCCCCAAAAGACCAGAAAAATAGGTTGTCAGACAATATCTCCTAAAATATGGCAGTTAGAGATTTTTGGTTCAAATAAAAATTAAAGTTCAGTTAATTTTCCACAAAAATGGTCCCTATGATTTTTCTCGAAAATTTGACCGGTTTCGAGAAAAACGGCACCAAGCGCACCTCGAATAATGAGCTTCTGTGCTGTATGCCGGAGAGCACAGTCCGTGTATTTACACATCAGCGGGGGGACAAATTATTCAATAACTTTGTGAAAAATGCATATTTTCTCATGATTCAAAATTCATGTGAAAGAGGAATTCTGCTGCTATCATACCCTGTGAATTGAGTCACGCTTGACTCTTTTGGCCATATCGGAACACGGGTCAAACTTTCTGCTCCCGGGCAATTTTGACCTCGCCGGGAATTTGTTCCTACTTTTTTTGTATTGCACTAATTTACTCAAAATTTTCTTGATTATGGGTCCTCATAAGGTCCTTTGTCATCCCTGAAATTTGTATACCCTAATTTTTTTTAATTTTCATTTAATCGTTGTTTATTGAATCCCAAATTTTTGCTGTTTTTGGATCGCGGGGAAATTTTGTGAACAACCATCAATTAAAAATTTATACATGATCCGATTGGTCTCTATGATACATCATTTGAAAGCTAAGAATGTCTACCTTCCGATTGTGCAATTACTTTTTTTGACGAAATCGTTCATTTTTCAATAAAATTAGAAAACGCGGGCTCAAGGAAAAAACTAACATTTCAACACCTTAACTAGTGTAATGGGGGAATTCCCACCTTTCCATCGATGTATATAAGTCATACCTTTGGTACCCCGGGAGAAACCAGTATATCTAAATGTATACGCTATAATTTATTACTTTCGTCTCTCCGTCGTTTCCGCGCGTGTGCTCTACGTGGCGCTCGTGTCGTCTGCTCATCTATTTGAGGTTCGTGTGAGTCACGCCAGTGTTCGAATTATAAAGACAGCGATAATATGTTATCCCAAGAGGTAGAATTGGAGGAAACTGTAGACTCAGAAGAAGTTGTTGACGAGGTAGAGCTAGAGGGAGCTCTAGACCCAGAAGAAGTTCTTGACCAAGAATCAGATGATGACTGGTGACGAACAGATTCATGTCATAATTGCAATGTATTTTTATATACTTTTTTCATCAATTCACGGACAACTAACCCGTGAATCTTTTGTACTTTTGTTAAAAATTTTCTATGTAATATTTTAGTCTTTAATGTATTATTATTGTATCATTATATTGGGTTCTCCCGTTGATAAATAAATAAATAAAAAATATATATATATATATTTTTCTATAATAAATGAAACATGAAGAACGTTTATATAACTCGTTATTCCAAAAACCTCAATCAGTCTGGTTGCAAAAAAATTTGCAAAAATTTGCGGAGAATCTGCATGAAATTGTTGCTGAGTATTATGGGGAAATATTCTTCACTCTTGAGGCATTTCCAGTTTTCCTTACCAAAAGCCTAATGAACTTCATTTTTTTGCCACAGTGCAAAGCTGATTGTTGCTAGATTCAGGTCCACTGGTGAGGTCCATCTCGCCAGAATTAATCTTATAGCCCGTTTTCCTAATAAGTATATCTTGAGGCCTCATCTGAGAGGAAAACAAGACCCTCGGAAACATAAATATCCATCAAAAGTGTCTGGTTACAGGGTTTCTCATTTATGGCACCGAGGATTTTCTCAATCTGTAAAATGAGGTGGCGCCATCTACAATTGGTTTCCACAATCTAAAACATTGAAAATAATGGATTTCCAACACCACTCAGCTCATATTTTGTACAAAACTTGCATATTTCACAAGTCTCAAAATTTCCGGTATTCCAACCCGATTTTTTGCAGAAAATATTAATGTTGCGAAAAAAATCATGAGGACCATTTTTGTAGAAAATGACCTAAACTTCAACTATTACGTTCGTAATAGATCCATTACCAAACGGATTTATTTATCACACTATTACGCAGCTTTGCAATTTATTTCGTTTTTATTATTTAGGCCAGAGAACAAACAATCGAAAACAAAAATCTCAGACATAACACATCGTTAACAAAAAAACGCTGTAATTTTGCCTTTACCCCGCTGTTGACATTGGCTTCACTTCTTGGCTCCTTGCAATTAGTACTACTGGCAGTGTAATGAAATTCGGCGTTCGACTTTTGACATATGACATAGACAAATCAAATCTTTCTCTACGACTTTTGATCTCTTCCTAACTTCACGGTTTTTCCAAGATTATTTTCACATTTTATGAGAAGTTTTTCTCAATCAGACATTATTTTTACAATTTTTGTTTGTTTTTTTGTTGTTTTGTATTTGGATCCCATTCCTTCTTGTTGTTTAATTCTTTGAAAAGTTATACTTTTTCATCCTACCGTCTTGTGGCATGTCCCAGGTTGTCTGATTTCTAAGAAGTGAGGAGGTGTTTTTTTTAATGATTCCCTCTCTACTTAGTCTGTATCTTGTTCTTTTTTCAACACTTTCCAACACCATATGTAGAGGAGTGAGGTTAAGAATCACTTCCATGGCTGCCGTTGGGCATGTTCTCATTGCTCCTGTAATTCATATACAGGCTAGTCTTCGAGTTTTGGAGAGGTTTGCTCTCGTCATCAATAGGCTAGTTCTACTACTCCACGCAATGGCTCCATAAGTGATGATTGGTCTCACTATGGCATTGTACCTACATCCAGCTTAGGATTTTTGGGTTACAACCCCAGTTTCTTCCTGCCAGATTTTTGCACACTATTAGAGCCATTTTTGTCCTGTATGTAATCTCCTTTTCCTGTTTGTTCCACAGGAGTTCACTGTCTACAGTTAAACCTAGATACTTGACTTCTTGTTCCCATTAAGTTTTATGGTTTTGAGGTTGAGTTTTCTTTTCTTAGTGAAGGCTATCAAGATGGTTTTAGTGAGGTTGATGCTAACTCCCACTTGCCTACCCCAGCTCTATTTGTATAGTTCATGCCCTTTTGTACAATATCACAAAGAACACCTAGACATAAGTTTATAACATACTTTTCACTATTTCTGACAAACCATTCAATGTTAAAACACCAGCAAATCCTCCGCGTAATCTTATCTATCACGATCTTAAATAAATTGCAACGAGATTACCTAGAAGACAGGTCGCGTTACATAAAAAGTTTGCGCTAACCGTTCATCACTCTTGTTTCCAACGCAAAAGAACCTTTCAAGGCAAACTACATGTTAGGCATGTCTCGGGTATAAATACTACCACTAACGTAACATAATAACTATATGAGAAGGGGTTGAAAACAGTTAAATGTGCTGTCGAATGCCTTGAATGCATTTTCTCAATAAACAATAGCAAAAGTATGGAAAAATATGGAAAATGGTATGAACGCTTTGCCTCATGATCTTAGTTTACTATAAATAATGAGTTTTATTGATGTGGAAACTGGTATACTCCGTTCCAAGATAATTAAACCTGTAGAAAACATGTGGCATCAGCTAAATCTGAAAACTATTTAGCATATTATTGAGGTTGCAGGTACCTTTAGAAATGCTAACTAGGCCAGTCGATATGGGTAATTTTAGACCAAAAGGACCATAAATCTTATGAAAGGAGGAAATTTGTCCAAATAAATAAACCATGGAAACTGAAAATTTTTACAAATCAATGATCCTTATACAAATTCTCTGTCGCTTCTTCAGAAACAAATTGGGTCACAAGAACTCAGAGCGTGATACACGAATAAGAACGTAAACAAATGACGTCACGCCATCTTTATGACGTAAAGCGCGTTTTGGCGGACTTTCAAATTTTATGATTTTTAAAGTCGTTTTAAAAGTAAAGCTTATATTTTTTTGAAAAAATAGGCATGCAGGGTGTTAGGAGACTTGATAAAGCGTCAATTCCCAACAATAGCAAAATTTATGCTTTTACCCTATTATTTATGTCTACATTATAACTGTATGTACAATAGTTTATAATGGACTCCGCCGCGCTTCAGAAAATAGAGTCGCGCGGATGCGGAACACATACTTAGTTTACCGAATTTTTTCCGGACAAACCATTGCTCCGACGAAAGATAAGCAAGAAACCTTTTTTGTTGCAAAACACTCTCCCTACACGGTGGAATTTTTATTCTTTGTTACCTTCCATCAAGAAATATATATATTTTCTAATTTGGTAAATCGATTGACTGGTAAACTTTTTTTTATAATAATCTACATACTTTAAGGTACTTATGAAAAAAAAATCAGTAGTTGCTACCCCTATCGTCTGGCCTAAATGTCAGTGGAGCACCGTTAGATATTAATTTAAACTAAAGGGAGTGTCATTTATAGGTGATATTTTCTTACTGCTATACCAAAAAGTCTGGAAATTTGTAGAAAATAAAAACTAACAAGCACCGTTGGTAAAAAAAGGTGGGTGCGGCTCTTACACATCGCTTAATGCAATTTTGCATTTTGCATCAAGCATTGGCGAGTTCGTACAAAATACGAATACATACACTACACCTTGACCTTACCAGTCACGTTTTTCACTGTTTTTTTCTGTACGGTCCGCTGTAATGGAGAAAAATACCGACATGTATGTATGTTGTTTTTTTTCCGCGTTACATGTGGATAGGAATTGAAGATTTTCGCATTGGATTTGTCGTTGTTTACGTGGTCGAATTGAAAATGAGATATCGGTTATTCAATATCGTTGCGGTCAACGCAAAAACTATATCTGCTAAATTGTTCCGTATAGTTTAAGATCGTGAGTTATATTTTATCTACCGCAAAAAGATAGTTGAAGCGTTTCTAGCCAATCCAATTGTTTAAAAAGTAATATTTTTATATGTTTTCAATTATTACTTTTTACATCACCGTGGTATATCAATTATGACCACACTATCATCGCTACACTTCTGCAGGCAAATACTGACGCAATCTCACCACAATATGCCTTCCACAGGCCCTACAAGGTAATCATTAAATATAACACACAAGACACATCAGAAAAAGGCGCAATCCGCATCTTCACGGATGGCACTAAAACCAATATGGGTTCAGGAAGAAGAATTTACTCCAGATCTCTGAATCTGAACATTAAATGGACGATGGGCTGTAATGTCAGCTTTGCTCAAACAGAGCTCACTGCTATCTACTTCGCCGCAAAAGATATTACCAAAAGAAACACCACAGTTAATAAAATTCACATCCATGCGGATAGTAGACAAGCACTACTAGCCCTGAACAGACCACGTATCACATCAGGCCTAGTACTGGAGTGTCCCCTGATCGAAGCCTGTAGCAACAACGAAGTTACTCTAGGCTGGATCAAGGGCCACATTAAATCGAAAAGTTACCACATTGTCGACTCATTAGCGAGGAAAGCAACCTCCCAAAAACTCTAGGGACCTGTCGGTTATGATTGACCCAATAAAGGAACACTCCTTTGAAAAGTTTAAGGGTAGATGGGACGATGCAGAAGGTTGCAGGCTTGCCAAGGTACTGCTGCAGTATCCGGACAGGAAAGTAGCCAAAAATACGTGACTATGAACAGACAGATCCTTCGGACAGCCACGGGTATTCCAACCGGTCACTGCCACCTACGAAAACACCTTTACAGACTGGGTCTGTCTGACACTTCACTTTGTAGAGGATGTGAACAGGAAGATGAGACTGTCGAATACATTCTTTGTGAATGTTCGACTCTCTCTCAATTCAGGTTTTCTATATTCGGCGAGTATAGGCTAACACAAGCCAACATGAGGGAGCTTACTTCCGATGCACAATGGACCAATTATTATGGCCTAAGTGCTGTGGGGTCACTCACCCTTCAAAATCTTACAGATACAGATCACCGCTAGTATTTTTATGTCATTTGCATGTCATTATCTCAAATGATTCCCAAGAATGTTTGGTCATGAATCCAAACGAAATATCTTGGAAGGGAGTAAAGTTTTATACTTAGAAAACCGGATTTCCGAAGAACTAAAGTTGACCCTTAGTCTATACCACTTTTTACAATCTGCATATTAAACTTGTAACCGACAAAATACGAAAAATGTGTATATAATGGTACCACTAGAATGAAATTTTTTTCATAAAAAAAATCTATAACAAGTTCGGAAAAAAAGAATGGAAAAACAAGTTTCTGTCGTTGATTCTTAAGAAGGTGAACGACCAGCATCCTCCCATTCTAAAGTCAACTGAAACAAAATAATTGAGTAGCTTGAGTCATTGGCGATTCATTGGGTGGGTTTTAGGGATAGAAACTGTGGTAAAAAATAAACTATAATACAATTAGGAAAATAAATATGATTACAGATTCAACTGAAACTGCCTAAGGTTTCCATCATAGCGCATTTTTGAGATAGACAAAACTGCAAACAAGAATAATTACTGTAGGGCTTATTCATTCATTCACACGCCTGTCGCGAGATCCAAATGTTTAATTGAGTCGCTTGTGAAATTGAATTATGACCTTCCACTAAATATTAGCCACATCCTCAACAATGCTAATGGGATAATATACAATCTGTTAATAAATTTCATGAAGGAGTCTAATGTTACTATATGAATGTAACTAAGCAATTTCCAAAATTCTGTGATTTGCGATTCCACAAAACGGATCCCGACCTGTGAAGGATCCTTTGGAGCCTTCTTTAGCTAGCTGGTCTGCCATTTCATTCTCTGCAATTCCCTCATGTGCCGGCATCCATATTAGAAACACTTTGTTGTCTCTTGCCAGCTTGCTAAGGAGTTCTCCACAGTTTTTCACCAGTTTAGACCTAGTTGTTGGATTGCTGATAGCTTTAAGCAGAGCCTGGCTGCCAATGAAAATTTCCTCTTCTGGTGTTTTCATCAATGCAGGCTATAGCGGCAATTATTTCTGCTTGAAACACAGTTGTGTATCGACCAAGGCTAGGAGACAGCTTCTTTCTTGGTCCACTTATACCAGCCCCAGTTCCATGGTTCTTTTTGGATCCATCGGTGAACCAGATGATTTCTCCAGAATTACCTTGATGTATCACATGTTCCCTAGGTGGGATGATGATATTGCTATCAAAACTCAGTAAAATATGTTCTCATCTAGTATTATCCCAGTTATTTCAGTGTGTCCTTCTCGTAGGAACCATAAGTCTAGCGATTTCTGCCTAAGAATAGGGTACAAGAATAAATTTTGCTAATGGTGGGAATTGACACTTTATCAGGTCTCCTAACACCTTGCATGCCTATTTTCTCCAATAATGTAAACTCTACTTTTAAAACGACTTTAAAAATAAAGAAATTCTGCCAAAACGCGCTTTACGTCATAAAGATGGCTGCCCCATGGTGTGACGTCATTTATTTACGTTCTTATTCGTGTATCACGCTCTGAGTTCTTGTGACCTAATTTGTTTCTGAAAGCTTTAAAAATTGATAAAGTCGAAAAAAAACCTTTGTATTCCAAGTATTGCATTGTTTCAGAGTGTAAATCAACGTCTATTAAAACTCCAGACAAAATATTTGTTACTTTACCTGGTGGCGCAAGCAAAAATACACTTGAGAGAAGAGAGAAGTCTAGCTTCAGACAGTTCCTTGGAAACCTTCTGCATCGTCCCATCTACCCTTAAACTTATCAAGAGAGTGTTCCTTTATTAGGTCAATCATAGCCGACGCCGACAGACCCATGAATGTGCCAGGTCCCAAGAGTTTTTGGGGGGCTGCTCCCCAGGCTAGTGAGTCGGCAATGTGGTTACCTTTCGATTTACTTAAAGTTGTAGAGAAAGAAATTCTTATTATCGTCAATAAAGGCAGAACTAAACTAATGAATATGTTGTCTCCTTAAAAAATTAACAAGCAGCCGCCAGTGAGTTATTGGTCATTATCGGAATAAGATAGAATTGTGTTGGTGTTGGTCACCTGTTTTTTTTATATATATTCAGTACGCGCATGCCCTTCCTAACCTACTTGCGAGTTACACTTTCGTCCGGAAATCGACCACCGTGATATGAATTCTTTCGATCGGAGTGTATTCTGAATTATGTATGATTTGTTCCAATATACGAATATGTAGGTGTTTCTGATACTGAAATTTTGCGAGAAAAATCAAAGTATATAGTGATAGATAAATTACAGGGCGATCTGAATTAACGCATCAAAAAAAACCTGTTTAAAAGACAATGACATACTTTTTTACCATTTAAATGTTTCTCTGTAAATTCTTACACCCACTGATTGAAAAAATAGATCGAAAAAGATACGTTAAAGTTCCAGTTTTGTAAGTCAAACCTGTTCGATCACTCTCCAATGTTTTTAGTAACAGAAAGTAATTTTATCGGATACAAATCATAAGTCGATTGTTTAGTTTTAGTCTCACTGGTTGGTATTGGAGAATTTTTTAATTGTTTTAAATACATCCGTTTTATGTGGATTTCTTTCAACGATAATTATAAAAAAAAGAACAAATTTGTCGGTATATATAATATCTTTAATCGTTTTCAGCAAAAAACTTTAGAATTTTTACAAAAATCATCCTGTAAGATGTTCCAAACTCTTTTCTTTATCGTATTGTGTTGAATTGAGGTGAACAAAAAGTGTGTTTGGTATACATATTTTAATTATTATGAATATTATACCATAAAGAACGTATACAATAAGATATTTACACTGTAATGTGCAAGGTAAATATTTTCAATAGAGAGATCTACCGGCTGTAACCAAGATTCGTTCTTGATAGATTATGTAATAGATTGACACACATATTTACACTCCTTTTATTATAGTGGTTGAATCGTGAGTCACCTTAGATATCCGTTAACAAAACTGTATGAAAAAAGTTTTTTTTTAATTTTCTTTGTATTATTCCCCATTTTAATCAATAGAATTGTACAAAATTAAAGCCTTTGATGGCAAGTCGGTATGGGTCATTTTAGACCAGAAGTACCTTAAAATATGTAGATTAATATAAAAAAAAGTTTACCAGTCTATCGATTTCCCAAATTGTAGAAAAAAAAATTGAAAAACTTTTTTTTTGAAATTCTATATTTCGTTCTGGGAGGAAGGTAGAGAAAAATGAAACATACCACCGTGTAGGGAAAGTCTTTTACAATAAAAAGGTCTCATGCGTTTTTTTGTCCGATCAAAGTGTTGGGACAATCTAAATCCCCATAGATATTTTCACTCCAGAATGACAGTGGTTGATTCTATATATTTATTCAATTTCAATGTTTACAAAGACTAAAATTATATTAAATTCAAAAACGTTATGTCATGTGGACATATATTAGCACACACAAAAAAAAAACAATCTTGATCTTCTCTCTGTAAAGTCAACAAGTACATATCTGAAAAACCCGATTTTCCGGACAAACCATTGCTCGGACGATAGAAATGCAGAAAATTTTTTTTGTTGCAAAACACTTCCCCTGGACAGTGGTATTTTTTATTTTCCTCTACCTTCCTCCCAGCGCGAAATATTGAAGAATTTTGAAAAAAAAAAAAGATTTTTGATTATTTTTTCTAATTTGGGAAATCGATAGACTGGTAAATTTTTCTATATTAATCTACATACTTCAAGGTACTCATGGAAAAAAATCAGCCGTATTGCTAATTACTTGTAGCTGTTACCCCTATCGTCTGGCATAAGGAAATAATTTAAAATTATATTTATAAAAAATACTACTCTAGATACATATTTTTAAAACTCCACTACCTATTAATTTCTTGAAACTAATCATTTATTAAACAGCCGAAGTGGGTAATTAAAATTATTCAGGTTATGGTGATTATTTATAACGAGATTTTCACTTGCCTTTCGAGATTGTTTAATACTTAGTCACTCAGTCACGATCCCAGAGCTGCTGCAATAATTTTTTATTTTATTTAAACGATAATGTTGCTACAGAAAGTAATTATAATAAATTCTATTACATTTTGTAATATTTTTGCCTTCCATATGTATATTTTTTTCCAAAAATTATTAAATGTAATGATTTTTTTCTAATTGAAACTTTTTCGTCCATCTACAGCACTAGCACAATGTAAAATGGTAAATTCTAATTGGTACTTTATCATTTTTTGTTGTTTTTTAGCGCTTTAAATCCTTATTCATTTTTCTACAAAATTATCTTGACATAAAAAATTATATATATATGTGGTTTTGGAACACCCTGTAGAATCGAAAGTATTTTCAAAATGTGCCCTCAGTAACTGTATTAGCTCACACAAAACTATAAAGTTCTATCTCTCACCACAACGATGTCATCCTCCGATGTCAGAAGATTGCCCCACCCTGTATATATAATCAAAAACCTTTTTTATACCCGAAGGTGTAAATGTAGAGGTATAGTTCATTTCTTAATGTCTGAGTAGCCTCATTAAATATTCAAATAGAAATTTATCTTTTACAGAGTGATCCTAAGAATTTTACAAGTAAATACTAAAATTCTAATGCAAAACAAGTAGGTGTCT
>CAJUYI010005514.1:0-15582 GCA_910591695.1 Galerucella pusilla
TTTTTTTTTTGTGATTTGTATTGATAGATAGGGTGACCATGACAAGTCGTATTAATACAAGCGCATGCGTACCAAGCAATAAATAAGTGAAAGTGGAAGTGAATCAAGCGGGAAATTATATCTGGTAATAAGAGGGATGTATTGTTGTGGATATAATGAGATATAATGAGCTGCTATTCTATACAGGGGATTTTTGTTCTCTTGGATTTTGGAATTTTGTAAATCAAGTTAGAGATAATATTTTAAAATGTTCTTGTAGGAAATTTGATGCTTTACAAAGAGGGTCTTTTACGATTTTTTTATATATTCATTTTTTTAAAAGTTACTTAGCGCTAAAGTTGGATTTTTACATTTTTCTCATTTTCTGACACAACTACCAACTTAATGAGACATTTTTTGTAAAAACTATAACTTATCTCTTGAAAAATGTTTGATATTTGTTATAGATCGAAATTTTTTGAAAAAATGCATTTTACTTTTTGAAATAAAATTAATCCTTATACTTAAATAAATAGATTTTCAACTTAAAAATAGATTGTTTATTATAATTACAGTGCAATGCACTGAAAGATTATTCACCCTGCATGTTATCGTTTACATTTACTTTAGAAATAGTAAAAAGTTAACTCATTTCACCAACAAAACCAACATAAATAAAAATACAGAATAGTAGTTGGGAAAGCTTAACAATATCATCACCATATTACCACATCAAAGTGAAGTTAGTGTGTAACAAAAAAAAACCCTACCATCATGCCTGTAAAATATACTTACATATTGCAAATTGTTCCAACGCATGCAATGGTCTTGCAAAACAAACAAATTCATTACATTACACAAACTTATAATTACTTATTAATACCTATGAATATTCGTTGGCGTTTAACGGAAATTATTTTTAATAGTTGTTCATATACGAGAACGGAAAACATATATTTTTTGTAAAATGCTGACAGAGAAATTTTTGTTTGTTTGGAAAGTTGATATTAAATCTCGAAATGATTCAATTCTTAAACCGATATGCACTCAACGAGCGATGCCTCTACATTCTCGTTCTCGGGCAGTTATAATTGGTCGCGTTCATCCTAACGTAGCGCTACTGCAGCTATATTTTAGTTTGAAGGTATTTTAGACATTTTTATCTCAGAAAAGAATGAACATCACTAGGAAGGAATGAACTAGATTGAAACCAAAGATGAATAAATAATTATTGAAGTCATATATCAAGATTAGCACGTTCAACAGATTTAAGAAACGATGGATGACACTAAAAATCGCTGAATTAGAATTAATGCGACCAATGTTAAGGTGGAACAAGATATAAAAACTAGAAAACTTGCTTACACCCCAAATAGCATCAGCCACATATCAATGTGGTATTTTAAAAAAGACAATAGTACCCTTACCAGATCTAATGTGTTCAAGATAAGTTTCTTTAAGTCGTTTGCCTTTTTTGGAATGAGTACAAATATATGTATATTGAACAAAATTTTTTTTATTATTTTCTCCATCCGCATCTTTATTCTTATTATTATTAGTAATATAAATAACTTTCCATTATAACATGCCTGAGATCCGAATATTGTGAGTTCAATACTTCAACTTATAAAAATGGTCCCTTTTTGAGCATTAATTTTTTATTGTTAATTGGTTCTTTTCAGTAAGTTATCAATTAAGGTGAGTAACAACTCTTAACTATTATATTGAACAAACACAACTGGTGAATTCATTAAAACACAAATATACAAACTCGAGTTTTTGTTCACCACTGTACACAGATTCATAAAATATTTTATTTGCAACATAGCTTGTTATGCTACTTGAAACCACAAATTATACAAAACAGAATGTTTCACTTCTCAAGATTTTGTATATTTCTCGAATTTGTATACTTGATCTGGAAACACAGACTGGCACAAATTTCCAGACTATTTCAACCAGAATCTGGACGCAAATATATTTGGAACATAGAATCTCAATTGATTTTCAAAAGCTTATACCTATAAACTTGAAATTATCTTAATTTTATCACCATAAAACTTCCATGGTCAAATTATGATTCGATAAAACAAGAGCATTCAAAATTTGATTGTAGTTTAAGATTTTGTCAGTCTGTGTATAATGCCCGTTTGTAATTATCAATGATTTAGTACAAGTTTTAGTCAATTTTTCAGGATCCTAAATAAATGATAGGTACATACACATTTATCATCAATTTTTCAGTTAAGTTTGAAATTGACGAAACTTGTCCTATTTTTGTTCAATTTTAATTGATAGAAAATATTCATAGAACCAGTCCTATTTTCTATCAATTAATTGACAACTTGGGGCAAACATATAGGGTAAACTTTATTTTAAAGTTATTGATTTTTTTATTTTTCATGATGGTGGTGACACTGGTTCTGCTACATAACCAACGTTTATTCAAATATTATATATTATATCGGTTATTGAGGGGTGAGAATGTTGTGTATGTGAAAGTTTTTCGTTCAAGCTATTTTAAATATCAAAAATGTCGTGGTCTCATGATCAAGTACTTCGACTTATTGAACTGAATGAAGAAATACCTTGCCTTTACTTAGTTAAAAGTTCCCAATATAAAAATAAGCACATAAGGGCTTCTCTTTCTTATATAATTCCTAACTACTACTACTTTAATAAGAGTTGCTGCTGCTAACAATAAAAATTCTGTGTCCATTGCTGTCTGATACCTATTTAAGTTAAAAAATTCTCCGCTGAAATCTGAAAAGTGACAGGTTACTAACAAAATCATACTGCTCAGTGGGCATAATCACAACCTAAATAAGTGACTAAAACATGGTGTGTTGCAAACACATTTTTTTCTTGTCAATATTTTAGTTACATAAGTTTAGGATCCTAAAAAATTGACTGAAACTTGTACTGAATCATTGATAATTACAAACGGGCATTAGATATAATTTAACAGTAATATTTATTGGATTTATTGTGCGTGATTTTGTGCGTATTATTTTTTTAAGTCTTCTAGTTCAATTTCTATAAATTATTTCTTAAAATTACTATCACATTTTCAATTCAGTGAAATCACACGTGAATCCACATCCCAAAACACTCTAAATTTGATAATTTCTTGCTGTTTTTAAAATATCTAAATCTAAATTAAATATAGTATATCATGAACTAGTTTCTTAGATTAAATCATATACATATAAAATTTAAAGTTTCATTAGATTGGCAGTCTTATATGGGGATGAGCTGTGAGTTATGCATAAAAAATTAAAGAATATACTAGATATGGGGGGAAGAAAGGAAGTAGACGAAATCTTTATAAGAAGAACAAATCAGGAGCTCATGGAATTATATGAAAGTCATCCGATATCTACTGTAGTAAGGTCGCAACGTCATGTAATGATGGTTATTAATACACAAGCACCAACCGGGATACGAAACGAGCCAAAGGCGAGTTTCGTATGGTTAATGCGAGTGTATTAATAACTATTGCATGAGAGTTGCATACACTATTTTTTCTACGAAGAAATTTGATTTAAAAAAAATATATAAAAAAAATGTAATACCCGGGAGACTCGAACCCGGAATGTACAGATCGAAAAAAACCTTATGCAGCGCCTTTACCCACTGCCCGTGGCGAAGGGGGTAACCACGGTTGAACTGTTATCATAAAGTATGTAAGTATGTTACTGTTATACAATATTCGTAATACATTATTGTTAACAAAAATAATACGTTTAAATATGTATTTGCCTTGGTCATTAAGTATTTTCGGTCTGGTGCTCGACATTTCTTTTGAAAACTAACGCAAAAGATTTAAACTGTCATAAAACACTGTCAAACATTCTACAGAAAATATTGGGTCTGTCTACTTGGGTATTTGAAAATCTAGATTTCTGTTGGTCAATTTTTCAGGTTTATAATGAAAACCAGTGTTATAATGAGTATCATTATGATTGCGGTTGAGCATACGCAGATGGAAAGATGTGGCAAAAAATAAAGAAGAATGGAGGAAAATAGCTAACCAAGCCTTATGCCTTCATGGCCAGTAGCCAATTAATAATTTCTAAGACACTGTGGGTAGTTCAAATGGAGAAATTTTTTTAACCATTATAAATTAGAAAAGCAAGAAATTATCACTTTATGTAAATGTGGCTTTTGAATATTAAACTCTTCAAAATATAAGCTAACATGTCTTATCTAAAGAAATTAAAAATTTGAGACTAGATTGTAATATAATTATTTTTTTGCAGCTGATAATCTTGATATCACTAATTAATGTAATCAAATAAACCGAAGAAGTTCACATGAACGTACATAAAGAAAAGTAGGTACTAGTATTGTTGGTACCAGTAATGTGATTTGGGACGAAACTTCAAGGTACTGAATGTCCAGGAGACAAGATGAAGAAATCACACAATTATTTAAAACAACAGCTTTTGCATGAAATAGAATATGGATTTGTTCAATTAATTTTGAGAAAATTAAAGAGTTTCAATTTGCAATTGCTACATTCTACATTTTATAGAAATAAGTACAAAGTCCAAAATTCTAGTCTCAAATCATATTTTATAAAAGTTACACATAGCCACATTTTCATAATCGAAGCAATCTAAGAATATTGACAGTAATAAAGTTACTAAATAATATCTCCTCAATACGATCCTATCCTATTTTGTCGTGATGGGGTGACAACGTTATATCTTGACCATCTTATACTGGTGACTGTGCTGCCACAAAAAAATTTAACAACTTTTTTTGAAAGCATTCAAAATAAATATAAACTTTACCTAGGTTTATAACCTGTTGAAACAACGGTGGTAGATGATAATCAAGTAAACAAAATTAACTGCCTCCGCCTAAATGGCAAGAAGTAGATTTTAATTTTTGGATGAACTCTTAGAGTTAGATTTTAATTTTTCAATTATAGTAAAAAGAATTATGATAAAATAATGGATTTGGATCCTTCATCAAAAAATGTCCAAGTGAAGAGTAAAGACAAAGTTTAGTCTAGTGCGACTTGATAGGCTGGAGTCAAGGACTGCGCTTGGAGATGCTACCAGAGATGGGCAGTCATAATAGATTGTGCTTAGCCTGGGTACCAGGCCACTCAGATCACAAGGGCAATGAAGAGGCAGACTCACTAGCCCGAGAAGGGGCACGTTGTGGTTCCATTGGCAAAGAACCTTTCTGTAGCATAGCGTAAGCACTACAAAAAACAGATAGTCAGGCCCAAGATTTAATCAATAAGCCCTCGCCAATATTTACAGAGTTTTTACTGACCCAGAATAGGATTACAATGAAGATCCTTGTTGGGCTCCTGACAGGGCATTGTTGTTTTAACAAACACATGAATAACATCGGATTAGCAGACAACCCTCCAAGCATATGGGAAGTCTGGGGTTTGTCATTCGAAATCTAGACAAGGAACTCTAGAATAACAGGTGGGCACACAAAATAGATCTGCGAAGGTCGTAGTGGAGAGGCTCATAGAAACACATAAGCCCCATATTCATCTTATATTATTTTCAAAGTCAAGTAGAGTTCGAGGGGAATATGTAGGGATATGTGAAATGCTTAATTCAATTAGAACTCATTATTATATCGTGATAATTTAAAATTATGGTTACTCAGACCCTGTATAAACCTAGGTAAACTCTCTGATATATTTCAATACATATATTCAATATATTTCAATACTAAAAAACATCATTCTGCTATGTTGCTAATTTTTATTAAAGCACTTTGATTATCACATAAAAAACAACAACTATCCAACAGTGTGAGAGTGCACAAAATCAACACAATATAAAGTTAACATCAATTTGCAAGAACAAACATTCAAAACTGTTTCGAACGATTCTATAGATATGTTTTCATGTTCAATAAAAATGTATGGTTTGATTTGATTTCTGTGAAGTTAAAATGAAATTTGGGTCAGTTGTTTTAATATCCTTTAGATATTTCAATCACTTCCTTAAATCAATATGAATCATAGATCCGTTTTAGGGGAAAGTTATATAAAACTATAAATAGGAAATGGTTTGATTGTTTTTTGCTTATATTATAAAAGGATACTAAAATGTATAGCGGGTTAATAAATAGCATGTATGCATAAAACAACATTCTTTCTTGATTTCAAGCTTCGTTTGTTCTTGCTCAGAAACACAATCAAATGTTTTTAAACTCAAGTGGAAAGTGCTTAGCGATGAAGAATTTTGACAGTAAAAATTGACCTGATTATTAAATGAGATGCCCCATTATATTTCATGCAGTTTTCATGGAAATACTTCACAATGATAAAGTCAAATGCAGTCTTATCACGCGGGTCATACGATTCAACAAAGACATACTCACCCTTTTTGTTTTCTTTTATTGCGTTTTATCATAACTTCCAAATAAAATCCTTAAGATGAATAAGACAGAGTTATGCAATTTTGACAGGAGAAAAAAGGATGTGTATTCAGTTTTCAGCTATTCTAAAAAGTCTTTCACCAGCGAAGTTTTTTTTTAAATGTAAGTCACTTTTACAATTCAAAGTGACAATATGAATGATAAGAAGCAATTTTCCGGTATTTTGCATCCTCAAAAAAAAATGGTACTTAATCCGATAGATTATTTCGAAAATGAATGAAAAAATGGAAATTCGTCAACCAGTGTGCAGGAAACATCAACCATCATTGTTTTCTCCGGGTATATTTGTAATCTCACATCTTGGTAACCTTTGTGTCTTCTGATTTGATACATATGGTTAGTGACCTTTAAATCCGCGCGATAAGAGCGCTTTTGACTATACAAGTTTTGTTTAAACAATTTTCACTTCCAGTCTACTGAAAAGCCAAATTTAGTTTCTCTGGGAGCTACTAGTCTCTGAGACTTTCCTCAGGAACTAAGTAGAAGTAAGAGAGCAGAATACATCTTATATAACTCAGTGGATGTCACCCCAATACAGGGTGATTTATAAGTAATTGGCCAAATTGTAAATCTACGTTCAGAAGGCCAAAATAATAATATTTTCATTAACAAAAATGGGTCTTAGTCTGCTCCTTACTGAGGTACAGGATGTTGAAGCGAAAAAAATAAAATAGATTTTTGTTAATAGATTAGCTACTTTTCTACATAATGACTTGAAAATTGGGTATGAACTAGTTTTTGTAAGGGTAAACAAGAATGTGTGAGAGGATTTGAGTTAACTCGTAGATGTCGTCACATACGCCATATGAATTAGATGAAATCAGCTACAAATCTTTTATCGCTCATTATTTTACAACTTACTTATGCAATTTGGATAGCCCCATCATTTCTGAAGAAAAAAGCTATACTTCTTTGATCTTAAAAATATTAACGATTTTCGAGATATTTGAATTTTACTAATTCACTACACCACATTTCACGGTTGTCGACGTAGCATTAATCTGTTAAGACACAAGCATGCCATGGAATGTTGACATTTACCTAATCGTAATTGATAATTGGTAATAATATTAAAATGAAACCATACAAAAATTACGTAATAAAACACATTCATTGTACGCCAGTTAATAAAACGAAGACAGCATTAGAACAGACTTGAACTAGGACCACCGTGAAATGTAGTATAGTGAATTAGTAAAATTCAAATATCTCGAAAATCGTTAATATTTTGAAGATCAAAGAAGTATAGCTTTTTTCTACAGAATTGATGGGGCTATCCAAATTAAATAAGTAAGTTGTAAAATAATGAGCGATAAAAAATTTGTAGCTGATTTCATCTAATTCATATGGCGCATGTGGCGACATCTATGAGTTAACTCAAATCCTCTCACACATTCTTGTTTACCCTTACAAAAACTAGTTCATACCCAATTTTCAAGTCATTATGTAGAAAAAAGTAGCTGATCTATTAACAAAAATATATTTGATTTTTTTCGCTTTAACATCCTGTACCTCAGTAAGGAGCAGACTAAGACCCATTATTGTTAATGAAAATATTATTATTTTGGCCGTCTGAACGTGGATTTACAATTGGCCAATTACTTATGAATCACCCTGTATACTTACATACATACAAGTTGGGAATTATGGAACCGTTTGCGATAAATTTGATAGCTTGGTTATCAAAACGCGCATAAATTAGTGTAAAGTGTAGTCAGTGGAGTTAGTTACTTTTACAATTGAATCGTGAAGAAATAATTATACTTTAGATGAAACAATGTATCAAATTTATTATGCAACCAATCTCTGTCAATTTAACTGACAAAATATATCGTTTTTCATGAAACGATGTGAGCTATGATATTTTTGAAAAGTGTTTCCTCAATACTTTAACAACCAAGGTAACATTAACCAAAACAAGAAGCGTCATGCCTTTCGACGAAAAACACTTACACATTCAAGAACAAACTGAAACTGAAATACAATTCGAAATAAACAAAATAAAGTACTTACGAATTTTTCGGCTCTCCCCTGTATATCGCGGGATCGCTTTTCTTTATATCACTTTCCCGTATCAAATCTGTTAAAGATTTGAAAACGGTTCCGTGTACTCTGAAATAAATAACGAATTTTTGATCATAAATACAAAAAGTATGAACGTGAAACTTAAAAATTAAATACCACTAAAGTAATTCCTTCCATATCCAAAAAGCGATCCAAAAGCAAAGATAATAACCTTTCGAACGCATGAATGCCTTTTGCAGAAAAGGGGATCGAATGAGGTACAATTGGGCAAGGTGAGAGGTCAAAAACTTGAGTAGGATTTCGTGGTGAAAGGATTTGTAGCTAAAACGGTTGGTGGATGTTAGTGAAATCGATAAAATAGTGAGGTGATACTTACACTTTAATGGTAAAATCAGGTAGAGCGGTAATTATTGGCACGATGAAAAGACCCAACCAAAACACAGTCGATGAGAATAGTATTATATACATTCCACACATTACTGATCCAACCGGTATTGTAGGCCAAAACAGACTGTGAATAATGAAAAAATATATCAATCATTCTACTCTTTGAACTTATTTCATAACAAATTTTTCAGTGCGTCGACTCAACACTGTAGTAGAACGCCTCTGGCGCGATAATTACAGTGAAGCAGTGTCGAGCGCGGTTAGTACTTGGATGGGTGACGTACCTGTATACAATGATGAATAAAAACCATAGTACGATCGATCCCCATATTGATACATGTGTTAACCAGGTCCATGAGTTGGTAACTAATCCAGCTTTTAGACAGACTGTCACCACCACATACTGAAACGTATAAATTTCTACAATACCCAACATTGTCTATACACTAGAAGTGGTTGAGTGAATTTTCATATATCAAAATGTCAAAAAGACCTTAGTTCCGATTTTGAAAATTTGAAAAAATGAGTTTGCGTAATGATCGCAAATACACACGCTAAGTCAAAAAATGATTGAGGTCTTAATAATAATAATTTTGAGCTGAAAATTGAGATACACCTCAGATAATTGAGAAATATGGAAAAAAATCGGCGGAGACGTATCTACCATATTTTGTTTAAAGGGATACCGGAAAGTGAGAGAATCAAAATTTGAAGAAAAACTAAACTTTTATTAGACATTGTGAATTTTTTTGTGGGGATTTTCGGAATATACAGGTTTGAATTAGTGGATTTTTATACATAAAAATGTCAAAGAGACCCCGCTTTCGTTTTTGAAAATTTTAAAATTCAAAAAATGTGTTTTTGAAACGGTCTCAATCAGAAAAGCTAATTCAAAAAATCGTAGAGGCATTAATAATAGGAGTTTTGAGCTGAAATTTTGAAGGCATACTCTCGGATAATGAACAAATATGAGAAAAAATCAGCGAATACGTATATATCATATTTTGTATACAGGAGTGCCGGGAAGTGAGAGTATGAAAATTTCGAGATAAAAAGATTATTAAAAAGTTTGGAAAATGTTTATGGGGTTTTTCGTAATCTACAGGGTCGAATATAAATAAAAATATCCCGTAGTTTCGGTTTTGGAAAATTGAAAATTCGAAAATAACTCGCCCGGGTCGCTTAGATGTTGAAACCGTACTCGATCAACGTTTATAAGATTTACAATATGATAGGGCTCTGGAATAAACACGATTTGAGCTAAAAAATTTCAACTTACAGTATACACACAATTCCCAAGTACCAAATAACCACCATCATGTCCATTCATCCATAGAATATCATATTCAGTCGCCAACAACGGTAACCAAAACAACAACGCCGAATGTATCATACCGTTAATAATCCATACCCAGAAAACTTTGATGTTGAACAATTCACCGCATTGAGAAGGTTTGTACAATTTCGGAAACTGCATCATTTTTTCCGAACTACATGGTTTGTCAAAAAGTCCCATCGCAAGAGGTGGTAGAGCGGTAAATATGACGTTGTAAAAACCGATCGTCCATCTTTCGAAAAGAATTTGTCCCGACCAACCCGAATAAATAGCGAACCATAATTCGATAACGTAGAGGCAGATATTTTTGTAAAAACTGTAAAGGATTATTTTGCACATCCTGGAATAGAAACTGTGTGTCAGTATTTAACCATTTAATTTTCAAGTCGTAGAAAAAATGTAGTGTATGACTCGGATGTATTATAACCTTTCAATAACTGAATTGACTCTTTGAAATAAATGTTTTGGGATCGATCAATCAACACTGAGACGTATTACCTTGAATAGTTCCAAGCTCCATGGACTAGCAACAACCTTAGTAAGAACCTGAACTGTCCTATACTGAAATCAGAAGCACACGCAGCTTGTAATCCTTCTACACCCGATATTCCAACACCAACGTGAGCTTTTTGTATCATAGCCACATCATTAGCTCCATCTCCAATGGCTAACGTAACTGTCTTGGTATATTTAGTTACATATTCTACCACCTACAACAAACAATTATACAAATTTGACGTAATATAATATGTCATCATGTACTATTGAATGAATGTAGACAACAAGCATGATAATAAAATTTCCGACCAAAAAATAGTATGCCCTGAATATGACAAGAAACAGTAGTCATCAGTATATTTGTATGACTTTGACAAGTCGGCCATATTGTGATGGGCCAAAGATTACAGAATAAAAATATAAAATGTTTCACTCGTTCGAATTTATCGCGTAAAGCACAGATGCCGCTGGTGACTTGGATGGTACAGTACGTCGCTACGTCCTTACTTGCATTTAATTTGGCATATTATACGGGACGTCGCCCGTCGAGCGCTGTTATTTTAGAACGGTGTTTATTGGTTGTTCGTGTTTTATATTTATGTTGTATGGATTTTTTAAATTTATTAATTAATTGTTGAAATGAGAAAAAAATCATATTAATATTTTTCTCTTTGATAGCAAAGCTTAGACAATAAATATTTTGTAGTATTTGCTAATACAAAATTACGGATTTATTTTTATAATAAGGATATTATATAAACAAGTACATTACGCAAGAGAACACAAAAATTCAATACTATAGCTAACCAAAGGGGAATTGGTCAGTTCCTTTTGAACGAATTTACTAAATTTTCTTTTCATCATCCATGTAATCAATTTCCTTTCAAATATTATGCCAGTCTCTATACCAGAGTCCGTATATATTTCACTCTCAAATGTATATTGAAAGATTTGAAAAACAATAGATTAAATTTAACACATAAACCAAACTCCAAACTCAGTGTTTTACAACATTTATACAATTTTTTAATGAAGGTATCCTGCAGCTGCTTCTCTTTTTACTGCTTTAACCTTGTCAATCCAAAAAAAAACGCGTTATTTAAAGATCAAAATTTAACTTTTAGTGGCCCTATCATTCTGGTAGCTAATGAGTATATTTAATTGAATTTGTGATAAATATCTGCTAAATTATCAATAAGTATCACAAAATTACTAAGATGCTGGATAAAAACTGTGAATTGATTCATTTTGAAAATTCAAGTTTATTTTTTACTTACCTTTTGAAATTCATATCCCGAACATTTTTCTAAATAATTAACATTTAAAAATAAACCTTTGTGATACAGAATCCTATTAATTTAAATATATATTTCTCTAATTACCCCTGTATAGCTTAAAATAAAATAAGCTTTTCGAACTTATCTGGTATCTACCGGTCTCGTTATTGACAACAAAAGCGAGTCGTAAACATAATTTATGAGAGCGGCGTCCGTTTGGAACAGCAACTTAAATCAAACCGCCCTGGAGTGAAACATCTTATATTTTTATTCTGTAATCTTTGGCTGGGCTCCCGATCAGCTGGAGTTGAAGTTTAAGAGTTTTGGCATGTGATTTAATTGGAATTGGAGATATTAATTGTTGCTGTTTTGAAAATATTTGTTTATATTCCAAGAAGTTCTGTGAAAGGTCTGCAATTGTTCAACAGGTGTCAGCCAGGGAAATACATACAGACAAACGGCAGTATAAAAAAGGTTACAAGTATGAGAAAAAGACATAAATATCATCCTATATGTGTAAAAAAGTCCGGGATTATTGCAGGTGAAGGTTATCAAATGTCAGTTGTCAAAAACGGAAATCATTACTGTCGATGCCAGTTAAACGTGAACATAATAGTTTCGTTCCAACCAGCAATTCTGTTATCGTACGTAACCAGTAATTGAACTATTTAAAATTACTGGTAATCCCTTACCAAACGGTTGGAACGTATTTTGAACTAGTTTAGTAGTTATTAGGGATGCTGTTGTGAATACTTTGCCATGAACAATTGATTTTAATATCATTGAGAATATATTTTATTATATTAACATTAATCAGAAAATGAAAGTATAAAAACAAGACATTTTATTTGAAATTATTAAGTCTTCAGGCTTAAAAATACCTAAAAATAAATACAAGGAGCTTATAAAAACCAAAATGGACACTTTCAACCTAAAAATATCAAATTAGTGAAACTTAATACTAATAGTAGTACCTATATCAAAATATATCACAATAATAGAAAATTTGTAACCTTGATCATTATGTAGGTAAATGGCAAAATTATAATATGTATGTTCTATTTCGACCATTTCTCAATTATATCATAAGTAGAAGCAATTCAGCAGAATATAATGTGGTTCCGGACTCCATTCTTCCCTTTTTTATTTTATCCACGACTACACAAAGAAACAGTCAGTCAGAAACGGTGCACACCATTTTCAAAACAGTTCAAAAACTAAAAACTCACTTTCATATCCTATTTACACATTCCATAAAAAACAAATTTGACATTTTAAGATAAAAATGTTGCCATTGCGCATGTTTCTTAATTTCAGAATTGTCGATACTCCCTATCAAGCAAGAATCGTTTGAACGGTAATTTTACTGATCCACAAACGGGGTGGAACAGTAATTTCCGGTGGTTGGAACGATTTTTTTTCAACTGCACATGTGTATTAGTGATATTACTGTGAATTACTGGTGGTTGAAACGAACCTAATATCTTGCTTGCCGATTTTCAACAGATACTTATGATTCAAATTTAACTTACCTCAGCTTTTTGTATTGGCGAGACTCGGCAACAAATAACAACTTTGCATGAAATACACAATTTTAAGAAGTCATTTCGCAATTCACAGGTCAAACAATAAGTTAATGTTTTTCCATCGACAACAAGTCCTATTTCGTTTGGCTTTTCTAAATTATCACCCAAGTCATCGCAATTTTTTAGAATCGCCTCTCTTGTTTTCTGCGAGAAAAAAATTTTACGATACAATACCATCGAATGAAAATTTTAGTCGATAAATATAATATGTTGTTTACTCACATCTAATCCATCTTCGTTGAGTATAATCAACTGTATTCCCGGGGATAAAAGCCTGCAGGAATGACCTATATTTATTGCAGTTTCTTGTTTATCTCCCGTCAAAACCCAAACGTTGATATCGGCCTGTAGGAGAGCAGCTATCGTTTCAGGTACCCCTTCTTGTAGCTTGTCTTCTATAGCAGTAGCACCGATTAATTTCAATTTTCTTTCGATAAGATTAGCTGCTTCTTCGATTTTTTCTAGGGAAAATAATCCATTTGACAAACATTTCTAAAGAGCACCTGCCAATTTAACAACAAATTTGCGATCTTTATTTGACATCTACAAGATTCCCATACTATTCCAACAGCTTGGCAACACAGCCCAGTTATGGCAATGGGGTGTTCAACTTCAAAATTTTGACCCCCATATTAATAAGTGACAAGCGGGATATTAGAAGATACAATTATTTTAAATTTGGGTTGAAATTATAATTTGATTTAAATATACAAATTTTACTGACATTTAATGATAAAATCAAATCATTACCTTCTCGGTGTTGCAAAGATATGCTAGCTTTGTGATGTAATTCTTTCCAATGCTCATAATCGCTTTCTTTTAATTCTGTTACAGCGCAGCAAAGCGTTCTTAAGCCTTCACATGCGAAATGTTCCAAATGTTGAAGTAAAATTTCACTATGCTCTCGACCTGAATTGTTATCTAACCGTTCGTATATTATCGAGTCTGCTCCTTTGCAAAACAATTTTATTTTACCTGGAACAATATGGAGAAATTTTATCATATATTTGTTCCTACAATGATGGTTTACAGAGTTTGCGCCATATCTGGATGATGAGTATATGTATTGACAGGTGAGTAGGTGACACTAGTGTTTCTTGTCAACTGTAGAATGTAAAAGTCCCCAAACAAATCTATAACAGCTTCCCTCTCATTCTGTCATTTTTCATTTGTTAGATTCGCAGTATTTCTCTTGTGTATAAATTCATTAGTTGCTTCCAATCTACAGAATATCTTGTGGACTGTGGTCCAAACACGAGCTTGCATAGTGGATAAGTGAATTTTGAAAATAGGAGTGTAAAAGGTGGGCAAGATATAGAATAAAAAATAAATATGTGAACTATACCGTGTAACATATCAAATTTAATGATTGCTGCGAATGTTCCAAATATATATTTTTTATAATTTGAAAAAATCTTCAAGGATTAAAAATGTATATACCTCTGGGATCCCTAACAATTACGCTCATCCTCTTCCTGGCAGAAGTAAACTCCAGCACAGTTAATATTTGATATCTTTCTCTTGTACCTAAAGCCTCGATTTCAACGTAGTCCGGAGTACGACTCAAAAAGACATATCCAAACTTTGAGGCACCATAAACTAACGCTCTTTCATCGGGAGAAGCGGCATGATAAATCATATTACCATCCGAAGTTTTTTCAGGTATTACAGTATGGCACACCGAAAGTAGGACGAGCATATCGCGCATTAGAGCAGAGTTTTTGTGGTCACTGCGTAAATTCTGAAAGATATAAAAAAAGGAATATTGATCTAGAGTTGTCAGGGTTGAATTAACAGTTCTGGAAAGTGAAAACTATACCTTAACCAAAGTGGAATCTTCTACATTTTCAGCTAAGGTATATATGTCCGGACCTATGGCACATCTTTTAAATTCCATTATGTTTCTTGTAAGGGTTCCGGTTTTATCAGAAAACACGTACTTCACTTGTCCCAATTCTTCATTTAAATTAGAAGTACGCGCTGTAGCAGGCGTATTAGTTTCTGCGTGATACATTTCCGCGTCCATGTTTATAAATATAGCCTACAAAAAATGCTTGATATTTGTATTTAT
>CAJUYI010005515.1:0-11705 GCA_910591695.1 Galerucella pusilla
TCCAGGACAAGGCTCGCCTGCACATTTAGTAGTAGTAGTAGTAGGTTCTAGTAATTACTGTAAATATGAAAAAGATAATTTTATCAAAGTAAGCTATGAAAATGACAACTAATATGTTCGATAGTTAACATTTTTCAGATAAAGTAATTAAAATGGTTTACAGAGAGGTGGAAGATTTTATTAATAATAATAATATAAAAATGCTTAAAGCAAGGATTTAACTTGAAATTAACAAACTAAATGGAAATAATGAAGTCATGTGCAATGTTATTATGAATAATATAAGAAGATGTTATCAATTATGCATTAACAATAATGGTGCACATCTCGAATATCTTTTATAAGTTATTATTTATATAAATTTTATTAAGGGCCGGTTTTACAATAGAGGTATGGGTATGAACTAAGAGTAAGCCTACTCTCGGTATAAGATGTATTCTAGTGTTTTACAAAGCAGGTATAAGTTTAACCATGGAGGGCCGGTTTTACAAGACAGATTTATACTAGGTATAGTTATTCTGGGAATACCTAACCTAACTGTTTAAAAGTTCTTGCTTATATTTGAGTTATGGCTTGACGGGTTATTTAACATTTTATATAATTTGATAAACTTTATTATTCAAGAAATGATGCATACATCCATACATGACAAACATAGAATATCTAATAATAATGACAATGTTGTGTCCACGTTATAACGTGTGACGTATGACACATCAGGTGTGTTCCGAACATCAATATATTATAAAACACTAAGGGCCGGTTTTACAAGAGAGATTTATACTAGGTATAGTTATACTGGGTATAAAGTTATACCAAAATTTATACCTAGTTTAAAACTGGTTGGTTTTACGATGCTTTTTTACACCGGTATAGCAATTCTTGGAGTAAGAATAGGATATTTGAAAAGTCTAGAATAAGCAGGTTGTTTACACTAGTTTAACATTTGGATTTGGAGGCATGAACTATTATTTTTATTTGTAGTGAATATACCTATAAATTATGTCTGTTAAAAGCAAAAAACGCACGCATTGTAGCTAGCTAGCAGATATTTCTTCTCTGATTTGCTCTTTCTAACCTAAATATGGCCACAAACTCATCGTCATCTAAGCTTTCGAAGTAATTGATCCTACAATAACGAATTTTTGAAAAATTGATGATTTAGAAAGAATTTGAGTAGTTATATTTCACGTGTAGTTTTTGGTTTTCTTCATAGCGGAACCATATCTTCTTCATCGGAAGATTCAAATATTGGAAGATCATATAAATCCATTTTAAAATAATAAATAGACTTTTTCACGACAGCAAAAGTTATCAATAATAAAAAATCGGCTGAAATCCAATAACAATACTTTTCGTTAAGTTTTAAGGTTAACGAAGAAAAACATCACATATGACAGGACTGACATGAGATATCAATTTATATGAACGTGATATGAACTACCAGTGTTATATTATCTATGTGAACGTTACTCCAAGAATTTCTATAGAGGTGTAAATAAGCATCGTAAAACTAACTAGTTTTATACTAGGTATTAATTCTGGTATAACTTTATTCCCAGAATAACAAACTGTATAAACCTAGTATAAATCTCTCTTGTAAAACCGGCCCTAAATAAATCTTTGTTTTCTGTTTTTTTAGGTAGGTATATAATTTCATTTTAATTACTTTATATGAAAAATATCAATTATCAAACATATTAGTTGTCATTTCCACAGCTTACTTTAGTAAGTTATCTTTTTCATATTTACAGTAGGTAGGTATATAATTACTGAAACTAAGATTTACAACATTCCATAACTCAAAAACGGCACATGATAGAGGTGGCATATATATTTTTGAAATCAGAAAAAAAAGTCCATTCCAAAAATGTGACAATATACAGGGTGTCCCATTTAAAAAAGAACTATTATTTTTGGTATACCCTTAAATTTGCACGCTACTGAACTTTTGATAAAATATTAAGAAAATTCAGCTGTAACTAAACAACTTTTATATGAGACTTTTTTTTTCTAAAAGTGATAATTACGATGACAGGGGGTGGGTAATTTATAATGAATAACCCTGTAGGTACCTATCCGAGGTAGATGATGTTGAAATTCTGGAAATTATAAATGGTTTGAAAAATAAATGCTCTAGTGGAGAGGATGGTATCAGTAATATTTTGTTAAAAAAATAGCGACATTTATTTTAGAACCACTGACACATGTTGTAAATTCATCATTCTCGAGTGGAGTTTTCCCATCTAGACTGAAAGTAGCAATAGTTGTACAGCCCATCTTTAAAAATGGAGATACCTTATTAGTGATAAATTATAGACCAATTAGTTTCCTCTCTACTTTTTCCAAAGTTTTTGAAATTGCTATGAGAAGAAGATTAGTTAATTTTTTAAATAAGAACCAGATCAACATGGATACCGAGAAGCAAAATCTACTATTGGGCGGAGTAGAATTCAATGAGACCTCTGGCGGAAAAAATTGTAACTGTCGCAACGAGTAAAACAATTCGTTTTGCATTGTTTTTGCATTATATGCAAGTCAACGTAATTACCCTTAAATTTGTACTTTATTTGTTTAATTTTGTGTCAGTGATAAGCTTAAAACTGTGTTTTTCTATTTAACTCAACTATCATCAATTCTGAGGTAATATTCTTATATAATCAGAGATATTATGGAAGAGGTTATGTTATTCTATTTTTTGTTTCAATTGCAGATCAAATAGAAAATAAGTCGGAGTTAAAGATTTAAAATATTACTCAATACAAACCTACCTTCCCTGCAACTTTTGTAGATATAATTATATCAAAAATAAAATAAAAACACGAAATCAGACCTAAAACTAAACAGTTAATTGAACGCTTGTTGTACTTTTCACAAATATCAACCATACCTATTACTCCAAAAATAAAAATATTATGAGTCAAAATTTAGTTTAACAACACAAAATACTAAAGCACAATCGAAGAAAAAGTAAAATTTTTGCAAAACACACACTGAAAATAACTAAAACAGCAAAATAAAACCACTTAAATATCAAAGGGCTTATACGGCAGCAGATTTGGTCTACTCGTTGCTAAGATGACATTGACATTTCAGAGCGCCATCTATCGAACTCTACTTTTCCCAATAACTGCAGCACTTGCGTCTAGCCTGAGGATTACATTTTTGAGCCCGCAGACACGCATGCGCATTACATCACGAGTTTATTTTGAGATGCGCATGCGTCCATACAGTCTTTAACCTTTTATTCGATGTGACTGAAAGTGACGAGATTGGGCCAGTAGCTAGCATACTGAGCTCACAACCCAGAGGTCCTAGGTTCGAAACCGGGTTTGGGCATGGGTTTTCTTGTTTTTTTTTAGTTTTCTATTTCTTATTTTCTGATATTTTTATACATAGTTACAATAATTTTCTCTTCCCCTTTCTCAAAAAAATATCTACAAAATAACAAGTAGGTAGTTATTTGGGTACAAGTGAGTGTTATAAATGAAACGCACCTATCAAAGGCATTTGACTGTGTGACAAAATGGAAAAAATGGGAATTCGGGGTAGATGCTATGATTGGTTCCAATCTTATTTAACAAATCGTTCTCAAAAAGTCTGCATTAAAACAAACTCTTCTGAATATACTTCTAATGCCAGAGAAGTTACACTGGAGTTAGAATTGCTATACCGATGTAAAAAAGCATCGTAAAACCAACTAGTTTTATTCTAGGTATAAATTCTGGTATAACTTTATACCCAGTATAACTATACCTAGTATAAATCTCTCTTGTAAAACCGGCCCTAAATGTATTAACAGTACTTGGTATACAGGGTGTCCCACGACGAATTGAAACTATCTGTATATGGCAAAATACTTATAGTAAAATCATGAAAATTTCTACTTTTGGGTTGTCGGATACGTTCTTTATAACTAAAATATTTTCAAATATGGCAGACATCCGGTTCTACCGGAAGTCGACTGCAACTTTGTTATTTTGAATAGAACACCCTGTATATTAATATATTTTTGAAATCTATGTAAAATTTTAGTAAGGTGAAGTGGGGTAAAAGTGATCTACTTTTTGAATAGTTCAACTTTCATTCAACATAAAGGTGCAAAGATCAATTTCAAAAATTTTACAAAAAAATCTTATACTTTTGAAGGGGTTTTGTATTCATTGTGTGCAAGAAATTTAAATAATGTTTAATGTTGTAAGTGTTGCGGGATGTTTTTTAAAATCATGTCAGTATATCACATTTACCCCAAGGACTGGGGCAATTGTGTTGAAAGTTTATATTTTTGTAGTAAATAACATACTTTTTACTCTGGGGCTATTGTATTAAAATTCATTCCAAGCTCTCTTTTTTGTAGTTCATTTTGTTGAAAAAATACAGAACATTTTTAACTATTATAAACAATCATGGAACAAAGGAACAGGAACTAATAAATTGATACAAAACACTTCTAAATGTGTCAGAGTTAATGATGAATGTTGAAGTTTTTCAAAGAAACTGGAAACTCGTACATTCCACGTCTATCAACGATAGGATTGGGTAGTAGATTTACAATATCCTGCTGAAGTACAGTATCATATCAAGGGACAAATGTGTTCTAGCGGCATTCCGAAGTAAATATTAAGTATTCAATTGAATAACCAATATAATATGTTTCTCTTAATTACTATGAACTATTAAGTAAATAAAAATTAGATTATTACTCCTACATACTGCAAAAATAATATATTATTGCACGAACGGGGTAAATGTATATTGAAATTTGCGTAAGAGCGAAACGCTTCCTTCGCTTATCTGTGCTCAACTGAAATCCAAGTTTGAGTTTCGACAGTTTCCAGTGACGGCTCACTAGAATAGCATATTCCGAGCTCTGTCTAATAGGTGGCACAAGCATATCTATTTAAATAGCCATTTTTAAACCGAATGTCACAATTGCCCCATTATCACATATACCCCACTTCACCTTATATTTTTGTCTGAAAACTTTTTTCGAAAAATGCATACCTTTTGAGTTATTTATTTTTTTTGTAAAAAATTTGACCGTTGCAGACCCTTCTAAATTATTTTTTTACGAGGATACCCTTAAAGATATGAAAATGAATTCTGTTCGGTTGCTTTTAGCAAGGTCAGACGTGTAGGGGAAGTTGGGGCAAAGTGGCCCCTCGGGGCAAAGTGATTTTATATGATATTTCCAACATGGTTACGACATATATAGGTGTCTTCGCGTATATCATTCCCCTTACGTATGTACAGCTAACTTAGTCTGCATTTAACCACGGTCGAGACTGCACGCAATTTTTTCGTGAAGTGAAAAGTTTTGAACCACGTGCTTGTAATATTCATCGGTAAGTAAAGTGGCGGTTTAGCTGAAAATACAAATTGTTTGTTCGGTATCATATAAGGTTAGAATGACATTTTATATATATCTGAGACGTACATATAAGCAATCAAACAAAATAATCTAATTTTTTTATTATTTTTAAAATACTGCTTCGATACGTATTGGGGCAAAGTGGATTTCCTATTATGGGGCAAAGTGGTCCACTGTGCCTATAGAAAAATTAAGTTGATTTTTTTTTCAGAATAAATTTCCATAATGGTGCGTAAATATATACTCAGCAACAATCTTGGTCTGAAGACAGTATGATAGCAGCTATACAGGATGTCAGAAATAATATACTTAGTGCAAAAAAGGCAGCAAGTCAGTACCAAGTCCCTTTTAGTACTGAATGGACTATAGGAGACGGGGATCTAACTCTAGAGGGCCCTGGTTGTGGAGACTGATTTGTTTCATTAAATCTACAGTGTTTTCTTTTATCTGGTAATTACTTTCCACTTTTCCCCGATATACGTATCCTCTTTGCCCCATATATGGGGCAAAGCGGATATTTTGCATTAACTCACTTTTTCCTCTATCAATTCATAGTTCTGGTCTAGAATCACTGGATATGTCGGGAAACAACAGCTAAATCATGGAAGAAGAGAATTCAGTCATCCAAAATACTCTCTCAGTTACTAAAAAAATATTTATAGGAAGGCTTTGTTAAGGTGACCACTTTGCCCCAACTTCCCTTAGTTGAATCTATTTTGAAAACATTTTCATTTTATACAGAGTGTGTATAAAAAGTGTTCAAAGTTCAACTTCATAAATAATATCAAATTTCTTTATTTTCTTAAATAGAACCACCCGTTTTTTTCCATTCTAATGCATTCAGGGGTAAAAAATAAGGCAAATTAATGTATACTCTCCTATACCTAAACATTACCGTTATCCAGATATTGAATGTTTTCTGTAAATTTTGAGAGATGCAGGTTTGGTCTAAATTTTATTTTGACCCGTTGATACAAGCACTAAGAAATGAAAAAGATTATGTAAATTAATACATGGTAAATATGGCAAAGTTGTTACAAGAACATATATGTGCTTTATTTGCAGTAAGATATCCTGCATCTCTAAAAATTTATAGAAAACATTTAATATCTGGAAAACGGTAAGGTTCAGGTATAGGAAAGTATTCATGAGTTTGCCTTATTTTTTACCCCTAAATGCATTAAAATAGAAAAAACCGGGTGGTTCTATTTGAAAAAAATAAAGAAATTTGATATTTATGAAGTTAAACTTTGAACACTTTCTATACACACCCTGTATAAAATGGAAAATTTTTCAACATAGATTCGAATAGATCTGCCCTTGCTAAAAGCAACCGAACAGAAACAATTTTCATATCTTCAAGGGTATCCTCGTAAAAAAATTATTTGTAAGTCTGCAACCGTCAAATTTTTTACAAAAAAATTAACTCAAAAAATGTACATTTTTCGAAAAAAGTATTCAGACAAAAGTATACTAAAATTTTACGTAGATTTTAAAAATGTATTAATATACAGGGTGTTCTATTTAAAATAACAAAGTTACAGTCGACTTCCGGTAGAACCGGAAGTCTGCCATCTTTGAAAATATTTCAGCTAAAAAGATCGCATCCGAAAACCGAAACGTAAAAATTTTCATGATTTTACTATAAGTATTTTGCATCTATCCCTAAAATGGATTTTTCCCTACAACGATATCCAAAACATTCTTACTCCCAATCAATTATTAAAGCTAAATATCTAGAAACGATATCGCAATATCAAGGCTATAAACTTATTTTTACTGATGGATCCAAGAATAAAAGGATGGAGTAGTTGCAGCTGTCTACCATGACAAACACTCCGTAGCTTCGAAACTTAAAAAAGAATGTAGCATATTTACCGCCGAGCTGTACGCGATTAAGGAAGCACTAAAACTTTGCACATATTATATTGATTCGAATGTACTCATTATTATTACAGACTCATTAAGCGCCCTACAGGGATTGAAACAAATATATCCCAATCATACCCTCGTATCAGAAATTAAGGAAGATTTACAGAATCTGGTACTGAGAAACAATGAAATAAAATTTCTCTGGGTTCCATCGCATGCAGGAATCGAAGGCAATGAGAAAGTGGACCAAATAGTCAAAAATTCAATTAAAAATCCCACAATTGATAATAATTTCTTAATTCCTCTAACAGACATTAAAATCACCATCAAGAACCATATTTATAACAGCTGGCAGCAATTGTGGAACGTGAACGACGCAAAGCTTAAAGAAATCAAACCTTGAGTGAGATCAAAGCTACCTCTTCCACGGGGAAGAAAAAACCAAATCATTATCAACCGCCTCCGTATTGGTCATACAGCATTGACGCATCTACACCTCATCACAAAAGAAAAACCACCAAGATGTAATTGTAATATACAACTTTCCTCTAGCCATATCCTAAAAAGCTGTCCACAGTACCATCAAGCCAGAACGATAGCACAAATTGAAGATTCCCTAGTTTTGAAAATGGACAATGTAATAAACTTCCTAAAGAACACTGACTTCTTTAATAAAATTTAAAATTTGTTTGTATTTAATATTTTTGTATAATATTACACTCCCGCTAATAACCCTAGCGGTTGATGCGGTAAATAAATGAAAAAAAAAACGTTTAACCTACTTACTACCTAAAGAACTACGGGATATTAATTCCCTAAATAAATTTTAAAAGACTATAAAGAAGTGTCTCATATCTGCGGAACCATATAGTATAGACGATATAAATAGCAATACATTTTTGAATTTTTGATTCAATGTTCCACTCATATCTTTTTATATTTGTTTATGTGTTGCCCGTTTGTAATTATCAATGATTTAGTACAAGTTTTAGTCAACTTAGGACACTAAAATATTGACAAGAAAAAAATGTGTTTGCAACACACCATGTTTTAGTCACTTATTTAGGTTGTGATTATGCGCACTGAGCAGTATGATTTTGTTATATAGTAACCTGTCACTTTTCAAATTTTAGAAAAGAATTTGAATTTTTTAATTCAAATAGGTATCAGACAACAATGGACACAGAATTTTTATTGTTAGCAGCAGCAACTCTTATTAAGAAAGAGAAGCCCTCGTGTGCTTATTTTTATATTGAGAACTTTTAACTATGTAAAGGCAAGGTCTTTCTTTATATAGTTCAATAAGTCGAAGTACTTGATCATGAGACCACGACATTTTTGATATTTAAAATAGCTCAAACGAAAAACTTTCACATACACATACACAATAAACTATAATAATATATAATATTTGAATAAAAGTTGGTTATGTAGCAATACCAGTGTCACCACCATCATGAAAAATAAAAAAATCATTAACCTCAAAATAAAGTTTACCCTATATGTTTGCCCCAAGTTGTCATTTTATTGATAGAAAACAAGACTGGTTCTATAAATATTTTCTATCAATTAAAATTGAACAAAAATAGGACAAGTTTCGTCAATTTCAAAATTGACTGAAAAAATGAAGATAAATGTGTATGCATCTATCATTTATTCAGGATCCTGAAAAATTATCTAAAACTTGTACTAAATCATTGATAATTACAAACGGGAATTTTTTTACTTTTAATATGTTTGTTACTATTTTAAATATAGCTTAGTGCATATTAACATTGTACAACATGTGAGAACGTTTAACATTGTGGATTTTAACTGTTTTTATCAGTTTAAAAAATATATATATAGGTATATAAAGTATTACTTATATTCCATTTTTACAGAGAACTTTTTACATGTAGGTACCATACAATGTATATATCTTTTTCTAAATATCAGAAACACTGTAAATATGTATCTTGTCACTAGGCGACAAATTATGGTAATATCAGTTCTTTCTAAAAATTGATAGATAAAAAGTGGATCTGCTAGCTTAATATCAACCTAGCAGAACCATGTTTTTTTTTTAAACGACAAATTTTTAATTATGGTAATAAATTAGCGACAAATTATGGCATAATCAAAAATTCAAATTTCCTAAATGGTTCTGCTAGGTTAATGGAGGTCGAAATAAATATCTATCTACCTATCTATCATTAGACAGCAGAAATGCCAACTTAAATTCAAATCGCTAACCTAACCTAACAAATTTCGTTTTTCGGCTGGATTGACATGTGATAACGATGAGCCTGTGTGAATGAAAGTTTTCTAGTGAATATCACATTTGAATGGGGGTTTCGCCCGCGTGACTTCGTATATGTGATAATAGGGCATGTCCACGACAGTTGACATTGACAATACTTGGGTGGTAAAACAATAAACAATAGACATGATGAAAAATTATCAAACAACAAACAACTATTAACCCATATTATATATTATTAAATATGCAAGCTCAACAATTAAAATAACTTTAAGAGTACACTGAAGCAAAATCAACTAAAATCAAACACGATCTACCATTATAAATCAGCATAACCTCACTATTAAGTACCACGTGTTCTGAACGCTTTGTTTATTATTTTACCACCTAAGGCCCGGTTGTAGATGCATAGTTCAACTGTGGTTCTGCGTTGAACCGAGTTTAATTGCAAATTTTTGTTGTAAGTACGTCAGTCACTACTGATCTGTGGTTCAAATAGAAGTTTACGTGAACGGTCCTCGAAGGGCGTTCAAAGGCGGTTCAAGAGGGTTTTGGCATTCGACGTTGAGTTGTTAACCTTTCAATCAAAATGAACGAATTATTAGAAGAATTAACCGACGATGAAGGTTTTTTACATATTTTGAATGGTTTTTTACATCCTAGAAGACCGCAAACCTTTAGAAATAGACCCAGTCATTTTGAAATATGGTCAGATATCGAATTTAAATGTAGATTTCGATTAGAAAAATGAGCTGTGAGATTTGTAATCGATGTAGTTAAAATCGCAATGTTAAATCAAATTCAACAGCGCGGTTAAAAATCGTATTCTGAACCACCCGATGTAAAAAAAATTATTGAGAGCGCAATATTACATCGTAGCTAACTTCACTAATATTATGTTGTGTAGTAGAATTTTCCTAATTTTCAAGTTATTCGTCCGATTATGTAAAGCAAGAGGTGAAGGAACCAGAAGGAAGAAGACTTTTTTAGAGGAACTATTTATTTATCATTTTTATTTAAAAAATATATGGCGTTTGCATTTCCTGGATTTTTTAAATGTGGCTCTAAGTATAAAATTAATCTTTTTATTTAGCCTGTTCATTTTGACTCATTTCATGAAAATTTACAATTCAACTTATAACAAACAGTGTCAAAACATCTCGTAACATCTCTCGATCTTGAAGATTTACAGCGCTGTTACCGCTAACATTTTTGTATAGAATAAGGCCATAAGGATATTAAAATATTCTCTTCTTTCAAACTGAAATTTGTTGATCGTTTTTTATTTGCTTTCTCCATTAATTTTCCACACAAAATACAACAACCACCACCTTTTTGTTTACAACCACATACACCTAATATACAAAATTGATTTATATCTACAATATGCTTTATAGGAAATTACCGATGGTAATTCTCAATCAACACTGTCAGTCAACGATCAAGTTTGGCATGGGACATTAAAATTTCAGATGAAAAGCGTAGTTCAGTGCTACCAACGTGACCTGAACGGCGTTCAACCAAACTAATGTTAATCTTGCACTCTACAACGAAAATCAAAATGAACTCGGTTCAAAGTTGACTGGCAGTTCAGTTAAACTAACGTTCACCTGTGACATCTACAACCGGCCCTATGTCTTGTCAAAATAGTTTGTGACGTCACGTGGACATGCCCTATAATGAGCCACTGCGAGCAAAAAGTTTCAAGCAGACATCACATTTGAACGGTTTGTCGCCCGTGTGACTTCGCATATGCGATAACAAAGAGCCTTTTTCAGTAAACATTTTCAAGCAGATATCACATTTGAATGGGTTTTCGCCTGTGTGCCAACGCATATGTGCAACTAAAGTTCCTTTCTGCTTGAATGACTTGAAGCAGATATCACATTTGAGTGGCTTCTCGTTCTTGTGGTAACGCACGTGTGCATTCAATCTGCTTTTTCGTCTAAAAGTTTTCAAACAGATATCACATTTGAATGGCTTTTCGCCTTTGTGGTAAAGCACGTGTGTATTCAAGGTGTCTTTTTGAGCAAAAGTTTTCGAGCAAATGGAACATTTGAATGGCTTTTCGCCTGTGTGAAATCGCACGTGTTTATTCAATGTGTTTTTTCGAGTAAAAGTTTTCGAGCAAATGGAACATTTGAATGGCTATTCGCCTTTGTGGTAAAGCACGTGTGTATTCAATGTGTCTTTTCGAGTAAAAGTTTTCGAGCAAATGGA